>OX377620.1:58200082-58330307 GCA_947397865.1 Polietes domitor
ATAAAAATATAAAAATATAAAAATATAAAAATATAAAAATATAAAAATATAAAAATATAAAAATATAAAAATATAAAAATATAAAAATATAAAAATATAAAATATAAAAATATAAAAATATAAAAATATAAAAATATAAAAATATAAAAATATAAAAATATAAAAATATAAAATATAAAAATATAAAAATATAAAAATATAAAAATATAAAAATATAAAAATATAAAAATATAAAAATATAAAAATATAAAAATATAAAAATATAAAAATATAAAAATATAAAAATATAAAAATATAAAAATATAAAAATATAAAAATATAAAAATATAAAAATATAAAAATATAAAAATATAAAAATATAAAAATATAAAAATATAAAAATATAAAAATATAAAAATATAAAAATATAAAAATATAAAAATATAAAAATATAAAAATATAAAAATATAAAAATATAAAAATATAAAAATATAAAAATATAAAAATATAAAAATATAAAAATATAAAAATATAAAAATATAAAAATATAAAATATAAAAATATAAAAATATAAAAATATAAAAATATAAAAATATAAAATATAAAAATATAAAAATATAAAAATATAAAAATATAAAAATATAAAAATATAAAAATATAAAAATATAAAAATATAAAAATATAAAAATATAAAAATATAAAAATATAAAAATATAAAAATATAAAAATATAAAATATAAAAATATAAAAATATAAAAATATAAAAATATAAAAATATAAAAATATAAAATATAAAAATATAAAAATATAAAAATATAAAAATATAAAAATATAAAAATATAAAAATATAAAAATATAAAAATATAAAAATATAAAAATATAAAAATATAAAAATATAAAAATATAAAAATATAAAAATATAAAAATATAAAAATATAAAAATATAAAAATATAAAAATATAAAAATATAAAAATATAAAAATATAAAAATATAAAAATATAAAAATATAAAAATATAAAAATATAAAAATATAAAAATATAAAAATATAAAAATATAAAAATATAAAAATATAAAAATATAAAAATATAAAATATAAAAATATAAAAATATAAAAATATAAAAATATAAAAATATAAAAATATAAAAATATAAAATATAAAAATATAAAAATATAAAAATATAAAAATATAAAAATATAAAAATATAAAAATATAAAAATATAAAAATATAAAAATATAAAAATATAAAAATATAAAAATATAAAAATATAAAAATATAAAAATATAAAAATATAAAAATATAAAAATATAAAAATATAAAAATATAAAAATATAAAATATAAAATATAAAAATATAAAAATATAAAAATATAAAAATATAAAAATATAAAAATATAAAAATATAAAATATAAAAATATAAAATATAAAAATATAAAAATATAAAAATATAAAAATATAAAAATATAAAAATATAAAAATATAAAAATATAAAAATATAAAAATATAAAAATATAAAAATATAAAAATATAAAAATATAAAAATATAAAAATATAAAAATATAAAAATATAAAAATATAAAAATATAAAAATATAAAAATATAAAAATATAAAAATATAAAAATATAAAAATATAAAAATATAAAAATATAAAAATATAAAAATATAAAAATATAAAAATATAAAAATATAAAAATATAAAAATATAAAAATATAAAAATATAAAAATATAAAAATATAAAATATAAAAATATAAAAATATAAAAATATAAAAATATAAAAATATAAAAATATAAAAATATAAAAATATAAAAATATAAAAATATAAAAATATAAAAATATAAAATATAAAAATATAAAAATATAAAAATATAAAAATATAAAAATATAAAAATATAAAATATAAAAATATAAAAATATAAAAATATAAAAATATAAAAATATAAAAATATAAAAATATAAAAATATAAAAATATAAAAATATAAAAATATAAAAATATAAAAATATAAAAATATAAAAATATAAAAAATATAAAATATAAAAATATAAAAATATAAAAATATAAAAATATAAAAATATAAAAATATAAAAATATAAAAATATAAAAATATAAAAATATAAAAATATAAAAATATAAAAATATAAAAATATAAAAATATAAAAATATAAAAATATAAAAATATAAAAATATAAAAATATAAAAATATAAAAATATAAAAATATAAAAATATAAAAATATAAAAATATAAAATATAAAAATATAAAAATATAAAAATATAAAAATATAAAAATATAAAAATATAAAAATATAAAAATATAAAAATATAAAATATAAAAATATAAAAATATAAAAATATAAAAATATAAAAATATAAAAATATAAAAATATAAAAATATAAAAATATAAAATATAAAAATATAAAAATATAAAAATATAAAAATATAAAAATATAAAAATATAAAAATATAAAAATATAAAAATATAAAAATATAAAAATATAAAAATATAAAAATATAAAAATATAAAAATATAAAAATATAAAAATATAAAAATATAAAAATATAAAAATATAAAAATATAAAAATATAAAAATATAAAAATATAAAAATATAAAAATATAAAAATATAAAAATATAAAATATAAAAATATAAAAATATAAAAATATAAAAATATAAAAATATAAAAATATAAAAATATAAAAATATAAAAATATAAAAATATAAAAATATAAAAATATAAAAATATAAAAATATAAAAATATAAAATATAAAAATATAAAAATATAAAAATATAAAAATATAAAAATATAAAAATATAAAAATATAAAAATATAAAAATATAAAAATATAAAAATATAAAAATATAAAAATATAAAAATATAAAAATATAAAAATATAAAAATATAAAAATATAAAAATATAAAAATATAAAAATATAAAAATATAAAAATATAAAAATATAAAAATATAAAAATATAAAAATATAAAAATATAAAAATATAAAAATATAAAAATATAAAAATATAAAAATATAAAAATATAAAAATATAAAAATATAAAAATATAAAAATATAAAAATATAAAAATATAAAAATATAAAAATATAAAAATATAAAAATATAAAAATATAAAAATATAAAAATATAAAATATAAAAATATAAAAATATAAAAATATAAAAATATAAAAATATAAAAATATAAAAATATAAAAATATAAAAATATAAAAATATAAAAATATAAAAATATAAAAATATAAAAATATAAAAATATAAAAATATAAAAATATAAAAATATAAAAATATAAAAATATAAAATATAAAAAAATATAAAAATATAAAAATATAAAAATATAATAAAAATATAAAAATATAAAAATATAAAAATATAAAAATATAAAAATATAAAAATATAAAAATATAAAAATATAAAAATATAAAAATATAAAAATATAAAAATATAAAAATATAAAAATATAAAAATATAAAAATATAAAAATATAAAAATATAAAAATATAAAAATATAAAAATATAAAAATATAAAAATATAAAAATATAAAAATATAAAAATATAAAAATATAAAAATATAAAAATATAAAAATATAAAAATATAAAAATATAAAAATATAAAAATATAAAAAATATAAAAATATAAAAATATAAAAATATAAAAATATAAAAATATAAAAATATAAAAATATAAAAATATAAAAATATAAAAATATAAAAATATAAAAATATAAAAATATAAAAATATAAAAATATAAAAAATATAAAATATAAAAATATAAAAATATAAAAATATAAAAATATAAAAATATAAAAATATAAAAATATAAAAATATAAAAATATAAAAATATAAAAATATAAAAATATAAAAATATAAAAATATAAAAATATAAAAATATAAAAATATAAAAATATAAAAATATAAAAATATAAAAATATAAAAATATAAAAATATAAAAATATAAAAATATAAAAATATAAAAATATAAAAATATAAAAATATAAAAATATAAAAATATAAAAATATAAAAATATAAAAATATAAAAATATAAAAATATAAAAATATAAAAATATAAAAATATAAAAATATAAAAATATAAAAATATAAAAATATAAAAATATAAAAATATAAAAATATAAAAATATAAAAATATAAAAATATAAAAATATAAAAATATAAAAATATAAAAATATAAAAATGATAAAAATATAAAAATATAAAAATATAAAAATATAAAAATATAAAAATATAAAAATATAAAAATATAAAAATATAAAAATATAAAAATATAAAAATATAAAAATATAAAAATATAAAAATATAAAAATATAAAAATATAAAAATATAAAAATATAAAAATATAAAAATATAAAAATATAAAAATATAAAAATATAAAAATATAAAAATATAAAAATATAAAAATATAAAAATATAAAAATATAAAAATATAAAAATATAAAAATATAAAAATATAAAAATATAAAAATATAAAAATATAAAAATATAAAAATATAAAAATATAAAAATATAAAAATATAAAAAATATAAAAATATAAAAATATAAAAATATAAAAATATAAAAATATAAAAATATAAAAATATAAAAATATAAAAAATATAAAAATATAAAAATATAAAAATATAAAAATATAAAAAATATAAAAATATAAAAATATAAAAATATAAAAATATAAAAATATAAAAATATAAAAATATAAAAATATAAAAATATAAAAATATAAAAATATAAAAATATAAAAATATAAAAATATAAAAATATAAAAATATAAAAATATAAAAATATAAAAATATAAAAATATAAAAATATAAAAATATAAAAATATAAAAATATAAAATATAAAAAATATAAAAATATAAAAATATAAAAATATAAAAATATAAAAATATAAAAATATAAAAATATAAAAATATAAAAATATAAAAATATAAAAATATAAAAATATAAAAATATAAAAATATATAAATATAAAAATATAAAAATATAAAAATATAAAATATAAAAATATAAAAATATAAAAATATAAAAAATATAAAAATATAAAAATATAAAAATATAAAAATAAAATATAAAAATATAAAAATATAAAAATATAAAAATATAAAAATATAAAAATATAAAAATATAAAAATATAAAAATATAAAAATATAAAAATATAAAAATATAAAAATATAAAAATATAAAAATATAAAAATATAAAAATATAAAAATATAAAAATATAAAAATATAAAAATATAAAAATATAAAAATATAAAAATATAAAAATATAAAAATATAAAAATATAAAAATATAAAAATATAAAAATATAAAAATATAAAAATATAAAAATATAAAAATATAAAAATATAAAAATATAAAAATATAAAAATATAAAATATAAAAATATAAAAATATAAAAATATAAAAATATAAAAATATAAAAATATAAAAATATAAAAATATAAAAATATAAAAATATAAAAATATAAAAATATAAAATATAAAAATATAAAAATATAAAAATATAAAAATATAAAAATATAAAAATATAAAATATAAAAATATAAAAATATAAAAATATAAAAATATAAAAATATAAAAAATATAAAAATATAAAAATATAAAAATATAAAAATATAAAAATATAAAAATATAAAAATATAAAAATATAAAAATATAAAAATATAAAAATATAAAAATATAAAAATATAAAAATATAAAAATATAAAAATATAAAAATATAAAAATATAAAAATATAAAAATATAAAAATATAAAAATATAAAAATATAAAAATATAAAAATATAAAAATATAAAAATATAAAAATATAAAAATATAAAAATATAAAAATATAAAAATATAAAAATATAAAAATATAAAAATATAAAAATATAAAAATATAAAAATATAAAAATATAAAAATATAAAAATATAAAAATATAAAAATATAAAAATATAAAAATATAAAAATATAAAAATATAAAAATATAAAAATATAAAAATATAAAATATAAAAATATAAAAATATAAAAATATAAAAATATAAAAATATAAAAATATAAAAATATAAAAATATAAAAATATAAAAATATAAAAATATAAAAATATAAAAATAAAAATATAAAAATATAAAAATATAAAAATATAAAAATATAAAAATATAAAAATATAAAAATATAAAAATATAAAAATATAAAAATATAAAAATATAAAAATATAAAAATATAAAAATATAAAAATATAAAAATATAAAAATATAAAAATATAAAAATATAAAAATATAAAAATATAAAAATATAAAAATATAAAAATATAAAAATATAAAAATATAAAAATATAAAAATATAAAAATATAAAAATATAAAAATATAAAAATATAAAAATATAAAAATATAAAAATATAAAAATATAAAAATATAAAAATATAAAAATATAAAAATATAAAAATATAAAAATATAAAAATATAAAAATATAAAATATAAAAATATAAAAATATAAAAATATAAAAATATAAAAATATAAAAATATAAAAATATAAAAATATAAAAATAAAAATATAAAAATATAAAAATATAAAAATATAAAAATATAAAAATATAAAAATATAAAAATATAAAAATATAAAAATATAAAAATATAAAAATATAAAAATATAAAAATATAAAAATATAAAAATATAAAAATATAAAAATATAAAAATATAAAAATATAAAAATATAAAAATATAAAAATATAAAAATATAAAAATATAAAAATATAAAAATATAAAAATATAAAAATATAAAAAATATAAAATATAAAAATATAAAAATATAAAAATATAAAAATATAAAAATATAAAAATATAAAAATATAAAAATATAAAAATATAAAAATATAAAAATATAAAAATATAAAAATATAAAAATATAAAAATATAAAAATATAAAAATATAAAAATATAAAAATATAAAATATAAAAATATAAAAATATAAAAATATAAAAATATAAAAATATAAAAATATAAAAATATAAAAATATAAAAATATAAAAATATAAAAATATAAAAATATAAAAATATAAAAATATAAAAATATAAAAATATAAAAATATAAAAATATAAAAATATAAAAATATAAAAATATAAAAATAAAAAAATATAAAAATATAAAAATATAAAAATATAAAAATATAAAAATATAAAAATATAAAAATATAAAAATATAAAAATATAAAAATATAAAAATATAAAAATATAAAAATATAAAAAATATAAAAATATAAAAATATAAAAATATAAAAATATAAAATATAAAATATAAAAATATAAAAATATAAAAATATAAAAATATAAAAATATAAAAATATAAAAATATAAAAATATAAAAATATAAAAATATAAAAATATAAAAATATAAAAATATAAAAATATAAAAATATAAAAATATAAAAATATAAAAATATAAAAATATAAAATATAAAATATAAAATATAAAAATATAAAAATATAAAAATATAAAAATATAAAAATATAAAAATATAAAAATATAAAAATATAAAAATATAAAAATATAAAAATATAAAAATATAAAAATATAAAATATAAAAATATAAAAATATAAAAATATAAAAATATAAAAATATAAAAATATAAAAATATAAAAATATAAAAATATAAAAATATAAAAATATAAAAATATAAAAATATAAAAATATAAAAATATAAAAATATAAAAATATAAAAATATAAAAAATATAAAAATATAAAAATTAAAAAATATATTTAGAATTATATCATTCCGTGGAATAGGTTATTATAAGTGAAACGCGGATTAAGCGGAACAATTCCTTGAAAAGTGGCCTCCTTAATAATGGTATATGTACTTTAGATGTGAAACTGTTGCCCCACTTTGTTGTTCAGCTTTGTCATGAACGTTGGCTTCCCTAAACAACAGATAGGGTTTAAACAAATCAGAAATGGTAATATTTTTGTTATTTCCTCTTGTCTCCTTGAAGATATAATAGTGTCTGCCGCAATCCTCTTCAACAAATCTAACACCACCATTTGTTCCGTTGGCATCAAAACATTACGTTTTGCTGAAAACCAGCATAATTTTCTTAATGTTTACCATTAAGATATTCATTCTATAAATCACAAGCCATGAATCGTTATGACATCCTGCCACCAGGTGGTATGAGTTATTTCTCAAATGCTCTGCAAAGACAAATGAAATATTCATTATACGCCACCAGTACCACCTTTGGAATGAAAACCATATTTAAAAATCTTCCCTTCCTACCCCACATAACTTAAATTAAATTTAATAGCATCTAGACCAGAGTAAAGAAGCAAAGGTCTCCGTTTTGTTGTATTTATAATTATAGTTAGGGTTGAAATAGTACAAATTGAAACGGTGACTGGGGACTGAACTCCTACACAAATTATCAGCACTTGTAGCCAGACTAAATATGGCATAGCCACCTCCAACGTGCTAATTATGAACGCATAATATTCAATACACGTTTTCTATAAATAACTTCTCTATGAAATATGGTCTATTACACTTCTTCGGTCTGCAGTAGGACCTCTTGAAAGTTTGCCGTCTTCTTGCCCACTTTCCCTCTGCCATGGTAATTGCATAAATGGAGTACATTTTCTTTGGTTGAGTTTTTACAGTCTCCAGAGTGGCAGTATAGCACTGAATATGCATTATTATATATAGACGCACGTTGCTATGTTTACAAGTGGCAACAAAGGTGTATTAATGTTTTCTAAAAATATCCATCTGAGACCCTACAAAGTTTGCGTGTTTAAGGTCGCTCAGAGAATCAATCAATATTCGTCTGTCAATCAATCAATGTTGGCTGTTAGCCCGAAGGCGCGACAAATTTGAATTTGTATTTTAACTACAAAAACAAATAATTCAGCAAACAGGGAGCTGCTCTCATTCAATGAGCTCCGTTTGTATAGCGCCGGCTTCTCGACTCGAGAAGCTTTACAAGGTTCTTTATTGATAAATGTCGCCAAAATTAATGAGGCTACCACTGCTATAAGATGGTTTAAGATGGTGTTAAAACTCGTCGCCTGGACGACCATTCTTCGGTGGTATTGGAACAATTTTTAAGGCTACCAATTTATTCATTGGCTTATCTCCTACGTGCTAACCGATGACGTTACCATCATATAAAATATATATTCGAATTATTTGAAGAACAAAATTCCGCCCAAATATTCCATTTCAATTTCACTAGCTTATACATTTAAATTAAACAATTTACAATTTGATTTTACATTAGGATGGGTCGCGGTAATAAATTGATGAGGTCACCAAACAAAAATGATGATTGGATTAATTAATGATGATTTGCAAAATGTTTTATACCTACAGCCAGCCATCAGAAAACACTACTAAAAATCACATTTTACTCGGGAATTTTTTTAGAGCTCCACTTTTGTCATTTTTTTCTAAATAAATAGGCCTCTAAAAACACTTTAATTAAATATTTTGTAAAAATTCCTATGAAAAATAAATAGAAGGGATCAATACCTTTCGAATGATGCCTATGAATATATGAAACAAGGAAAGGCTAAAGTCGGGCGGGCCGACTATATAATACCCTACACCACTCCCTGCGTATATACCTCGCATTTATTACTAACCCCAGGTGTTTTATGGGAGCAATTTTATGTAGTTCATATAAATTATACACTATACTATAAATTCATCTTTAGTCATATTTAACAAATATGATAAATAATTGATCCAATTTTCCGACAGAAAAATATAAATTATCCAGTAGTAATAGGATGAATCTGACCGACATTTGAAAGGGGACCAATAACAACACATGGGGCCTGGTGCAAAACATGGGCATATATCTTTCTTATTCACGGTAGTTATTTCTAGTTGAAATATATCATGATCCGATGTAAGACGTAGTTGTTGGAGCTGTAATAGAGTAGAATGGGGACCCCATTTGGTTTATTCCAAAGTATGGAAATATATATTTGAAATATTTTGAAATATAATATAATCTGCAAAATTAAAAAAAAAACGATGTAAAATTTGCGTCCTTGAGGGGTAAAAATTAATATGGGGCCATTTGTAAGGTCGCTACATTAAAAAGTAGTGGTTTCTAGAGATGTAATAGAGCAGAATAGGGGTTATACCAAAATATGGATCCATATATTTGACTTTCATAGTATGTACTCTTAGTTGAAATATAATATAATCTGCAAATTTTGAAAAACTTCAGATGTAAAATTTAGGCCCTAGAGAGGTTATAATTAAATAGGGGCAAACTTGTAAGGGAGCTACATTAAAAAACGGACCTTTATAGATCACTTTCAAAGTAGTTATTCTTTATTTAAATATAACATGATCTGCAATATTTTATCCAGATCCAATGTAAGATGAGGGTTCTTGAGTGATAATAGTGTAAACTGGGGCCCCATTTGTATGGGGGCTATACCAAAACCTAGACCTATATAGCTGGCTTTAACAATGGGTGTTTCTAGGCAAATGTGCATTTTAGAGAAGTAATATTGTAAATCGGAGATATGGGGACTATATCAAAACATAGACCCATGTAGTCCACTTTCCCGTGAGCTGTTTCCAGTTCAAATATAACACGATCCTGAAATTTTAGTCATGATCCCATGTAAAATTTGTATTCTAGAGCAGTAATAGTGTAAATTATATGGAGGCTATATCTAAATCTGAACCGATTTTCTCCACATTCAATACCAATCGTCCTTGGCCAAAAGGTAGGTCTAGCTCCATTATTTATTTTTGTTACAAACATTTGGCAGAAAACTAACTTATAATATCCTAGTCCGCGAAGTGGTGTAGGGTATAAAAATGACGTCACTGATTCCAATGTTGTGAAAATAGTTTAATAAAAAAATGGCTTTGTATAACTAAACCATTCAAACTCTAATGTTTATCATTTAGGTATTAGAAAGGTATTGTTATAGCTCTTTATTTTTTACCAAATACTACCAACAAATATGAAAAAAATCCGTTGTCACGAAAAAACACAAAAATACTATAATTAAAAAAATTATAATTAATTCCACCTATAAGTTACTCTAAGACAAGAATACAAATTTAAGTTTAAAGTGTTTTTAAGGGTCTATTATATTAGAAAAAATTGACAAAAATGCAACTCAAATAAATTACAAGGGAAAATACACGATATTAGGGGTGTTTTCAGGAGCGTTTAGATCACAGAAGGCTTGATAAAAGAACGAAATATTTTGCAAATCATCCAAACTTGATTTTGTGGGGCGACTGGAAATTGTGTTCCTCGTATAGTATGATTCATTCATGTTGGTCTGGACGCTGATCAATGATAAGTCAGTCAGTAGCGCAACTCTTTAATATATATGTATATATTAGAGTGGCTTCTTTTGTGAGGAAGGAAAAAATGTTGTTGATGTTCCCGACTAAAGTGAAAGATTTGTTTGTTTTATGTCTTCTCCCAAAATATTTCGCTTTTAGCATTGTCCGTTCGTGAGCTGGACGCGTTCAAAATAACGTCTATAAATCAAGTTTTTCTTGAATAAAATTCACGATGAAAATGGTACTGGGAAAAAAACCGCTAGAAATTAATCCGACCCGTGCCTTATCAAACCATATTAAAAATATGACCCAGTTAAAGGGCAGATTTATATAGGGTCCGCCATCTAACGTTTTTTTTTCAACTATTCAACCGTTGGACTATTATTTGTGGGGTGCCCTCAGCAGCCCTTTGCATAAAATTATTTTCCATTATTAACCGGAAGGATTGTACTTTCAAATAAAAAAAGAAATTTGAGAAAATATTCAGTAGTTTTTTTATAGCATTTTCAAAAAATAGTTATTTTGCGGACTTTACTATTTTAGTGCAATTTTTGATGCATTTTTTATAAACACCGCAATAACTTCCACATTTTTAGTTCGATTTATGTTTTTAGGAGCTCATTGGAGAGGTATTGATATCCAATTGTAATTTTAAGGATTTTTAACCCATTAAGGTCCTCAAATTTTGTTCTTACTGTTAATACTCAGTGGGTTAAATGTGAAGTAAAAACTGAAATATGGTGTTACTTGCATCGTAAACACATTCTAGTCTGATATAAAGCTAATTTTTCGAAAGAAATTCAAATATTTAAAAATTTCCCCCCTTATTGATATGGTTTGAAAGGGATCGGACCAGATTTTAATTTTTTCCCAATACCATTCTCATCGTGAATTTTATTCAAGAAAAACCTGATTTATAGACGTTATTTTGAACGCGTCCAGCTCACGAACGAACAATGATAAAAGTGAAATATTTATACATAAATCAAACCAATTTTCCATTTTAGTCGGGAACATCCACTAATTTTATTTTGAAGCCACTCCAATATATATATATATACAATTTAACAAAATTAATACTATGATTACGATAACATAAGATAAGTTTAGCAGACCAAATTGAAGGCATTACATTTCAAACAGTACGATTTTTTAAAGATATATAATAAGATTTTTTAAAATTCTTATCATTTATATTTTTTTAAAATGATGACATTGCACTGTGTAATATTTGTACTTTAATTATGAAAGAATAAGTCCTATCCGGCCGGTTATATGTAATTAATGTTGCAACTTTATAACGGGGTCTATAAAAACAATGATTAGTTTTTACGTATGTGAAGCTATAAATGTAAGGACATTCAGCACTGGATGTTGCTGCTTTCACAACTAAAATTTATATTATACTAGCAAATACCCGCTACTTCGTACGCGGAAAAATGGTATGGTAAGACAGTAGTTTGTATCAGTATTCAAACTGTTTTTAATGATATCACTTTCAGCGTTTATACGTAGTCAATAGTTTAATTTATAGGCACAAAATGGAAACAATTTTTCTACAAAAAATCATATAAAGTAGAAAATTATTTGCACATTTCTTTCTTAAGCTGTGAAAATATCATTAGGGATAGAATAAAAGTGTATCGCATTGAAGGAGAGAGTTAAAACCATAAGTATGTCCCAAGTCCCTTTCACGTCCGTCTGGCTCGCTTGTATACACGATGACTCTGGAAGGGACTTAAAGAATTTATTCAAACTCAGCACATAGTACTATTTTCCCAAACTTAGTTTAATTTCGAAAATGGGGGAAATTGATATACATCTTATGGTACACACATACGTATAGTCCATATTCCAAAACAAACGACCCGTACGTAAAATTAAACCTAATATAACTTCTATACTTTACACGCAAATTGACATAAGCTTTGGTCAAAATAAAAAAAGATAATGTTCACACATAACTCTTTCTGTGCCGTTTGTGTCCTTAAACATACAAATTTCGAAACATTAATTTATGTACTCGGAGAAATGTACACATTTTCATATTCTAGCTGAAAACTTTGGTTGGTACTATCTTTATCCCAAATCCCCAATTTTGGTTGATATCATTTGCACCACTTTAATCCCTTAAAAGTACAAATATCGGAAAATTCCTTGTTATTAATCATTTACACTGTAAGACGAATATGCGTACCGAATTTAATTATTGTAGCGTCATCCATGTTCTTGGCACCTTTTTTATCCGCTTTTCTCGTTTACCCTTTAAAAGTACGAATTTCGAAAAATTTCTTCAATTTGCGGTTGTAGGCATTTTCAGGATGTATGATTGGTACCATTTTGTATCCCTTTCTACCCAATTTCACTCACAAAAAGTACGAATTTTAATGTCCGTTCCGAATTTCATGATTCTAGGCCCAGTTGTTTGGTCTGGGCTGAGGTAAAATTTTTATCCCATTTAATCCCTTAAAATTACAAATTTCGAAAAATGTCTTCTTATCAGTGATTTGGGCTGTACAACGAATACACATATCGAATTTCATTATTGTAGCGTCATCCGTGTTGTTTGTACCTTTTTTATCCCCTTTTCCCCGTTTACCTACTAAAAGTACGAATTCAAAAAGATTCGGTCATTTTGCGTTTCTAAGGGTTTTGAGGTATGTACACACCGAATTTTATTATTCCAGCTCCATCCGTTTGATTGGTACCATTTTTATCCCTTTTTTACCCGATATCACCCACAAAAAGTACTAATTTAAAAATATTTTCTTGGGTGCGTTGAATCTATAAGAGCAATTTTTGTACCAAGTTTCAAGATTCTAGTCCCAGCTGTTTGGTCATTGCGGTGGCACAATTTTTATCCTTCTTTAACCCATTTTACCCCTTAAAAGTACGTATTACGAAAAACTCCCTTCAAATCTGATCTCTTCGCTGTAAGAGAAATGTACATACCAAATTTCATGGTTCTAGCTTCAGCCATGTTGTTGGTACAATTTTTGTCCCATTTGACCCCCAAAGGTACGAATTTCCAAATGAAATCTTTTGGTATGTCTTCATGCTATAAGAGGAATGTCCATACCAAATTTCAAGATTCTAGGCCCAGCCGTTTGGTCATTGCGGTGGTACAATTTTTATCCTTCTTTACCCATTTTACCCCTTAAAAGTACGAATTACGAAAAACTCCCTTCAAATCTGATTTGTTCACTGTAAGGGAAATGTACATACCAAATTTTATGATTCTAGCTTCAACCATGTTATAGGTACCATTTTTGTCCCTTTTTGTACCATTTAACCCCCCAAAAGTACGAATTTTTAAAATGTCACTTTTAGGTTGTCTTCATGCCGCAAGAGGAATATCCATACCAAATTTCAAGATCCTAGGCCCAGCCGTTTGGTCATTGCGGTGGTACAATTTTTATCCCTCTTTACCCCATTTTACCCCTTAAAAGTACGAATTACAAAAAACTCCCATCAAATCTGATTTGTTCACTGTATGGGAAATGTACATACTAAATTTCATGATTCTAGCTTCAACCATGTTATAGGTACCATTTTTGTCCCTTTTTGTACCATTTAACCCCCCAAAAGTACGAATTTTAAAATGACACTTTTTAGGTTGTCTTCATGCCGCAAGAGGAATATCCATACCAAATTTCAAGATTCTAGGCCCAGCCGTTTGGTCATTGCGGTGGTACAATTTTTATCCCTCTTTACCCCATTTTACCCCTTAAAAGTACGAATTACAAAAAACTCCCTTCAAATCCGATTTGTTCACTGTATGGGAAATGTACATACTAAATTTCATGATTCTAGCTTCAACCATGTTATAGGTACCATTTTTGTCCCTTTTTGTACAATTTAACCCCCCAAAAGTACGAATTTTTAAAATGTCACTTTTAGGTTGTCTTCATGCCGCAAGAGGAATATCCATACCAAATTTCAAGATTCTAGGCCCAGCCGTTTGGTCATTGTGGTGGTACAATTTTTATCCCTCTTTACCCCATTTTATCCCTTAAAAGTACGAATTACAAAAAACTCCCTTCAAATCTGATTTGTTCACTGTATGGGAAATGTACATACTAAATTTCATGATTCTAGCTTCAACCATGTTATAGGTACCATTTTTGTCCCTTTTTGTACCATTTAACCCCCCAAAAGTACGAATTTTTAAAATGTCACTTTTTAGGTTGTCTTCATGCCGCAAGAGGAATATCCATACCAAATTTCAAGATTCTAGGCCCAGCCGTTTGGTCATTGCGGTGGTACCATTTTTATCCCTTTTTACCCCATTTTACCCCTTAAAAGTACGAATTTCGAAAAATCCCGTCTTATCACACCTCTACACTGTAAGAGAAATGTACACACCAAATTTCATGATTCTAGCTCTAGCCGTTTGGTCTGGGGAGTGATCAGTCAGTCAGTCAGTCACTCAGTCACTCAGTCACTCAGTCACTCAGTCACTCAATCACGCAACTCTTTTATATATATAGATTTCATATTCATAAAGAGTGATTTTTTTGAGGTTAGGATTTTCATGCATTAGTATTTGACAGATCACGTGGGATTTCAGACATGGTGTCAAAGAGAAAGATGCTCAGTATGCTTTGACATTTCATCATGAATAGAATACTAACGAGCAACGCTTGCAAATCATTGAATTTTATTATCAAAATGCGTGCTCTGTTAAGAAAGTTCAGAAAGAAAGAAATTGTGTTCAGCGACGAAGCTCATTTTTGGCTCAATGGGTACGTAAAATAGGCAGAATTGTCGATTTTGGAGTGAATATCAGCCAGAAGCATTGCAAGAGCTACCAATGCATCAGAAAAAGTCACAGTTTGGTGCGGTTTATGGGCTGGTGGCATCATTGGACCGTACTTCTTCAAAGATGATGCGAATCGTAACGTAACTGTGAATGGTGAGCGCTACCGTGAGATGATATCCAACTTTTTTTTGCCCAAAATGGAAGAACTGAACTTGGTTGACATGTGGTTTCAACAAGATGGCGCTACATGCCACACAGCTCGCGATTCTATGGCCATTTTGAGGAAACTTCGGAGAACAATTCATCTCAAGAAATGGACCGGTAAGTTGGCCACCAAGATCATGCGATTTGACGCCTTTAGACTATTTTTTGTGGGGCTACGTCAAGTCTAAAGTCTACAGAAATAAGCCAGCAACCTATTCCAGCTTTGGAAGACAACATTTCCGAAGAAATTCGGGCTATTCCGGCCGAAATGCTCGAAAAGTTGCCCAAAATTGGACTTTCCGAATGGACCACCTAAGACGCAGCCGCGGTCAACATTTAAATGAAATTATCTTCAAAAAGTAAATGTCATGGACCAATCTAACGTTTCAAATAAAGAACCGATGAGATTTTACAAATTTTATGCGTTTTTTTTTTAAAAAAAGTTATCAAGCTCTTAAAAAATCACCCTTTATAATGAATGCCGATAAGGATGGTATTATGTCAGTGAGGACGATCCATCATATGCCCCGTAAATAGTAAAATAATTAAATTAATATATATATACATTGGTTATAATATTTGGCGGACAACTGTATTTTAATCAGCGCGAACAACAATTCCCATGGCAAACTTAATGGTATAAAAAGTCAACTGCACCGCTTAACTTAATTTAAGTTTACCACCAATTGTATTATCCATGATCGAGTTGAACTACAGAGTTCAAAACATGAAATTTTGTCCCAATATTGCCGCTAAGTACTTTTGAATATTTGTTTTTTCCTTAACAAACAATAAACCATTGAGAAAGCAATAACATTAAAGTTTAATGTTGAATGTTTTTGTTGCGGGGCAAATCGAAGATGTTTTATTTTCATAATTTCTTACGAGCCATTAAATTTGTGTTAAACGAAATCAGTGATGTTGTGCGAGACCACAAAGGAGTTGCCGGAATACAGAGGCGTATACGCACAATAGAAATAGGGAGGAAATTAAAAATAGAGCAACTTTAAATTGAAATAATAGGAACATTATATAAGTTCAAACTGAAAATTAATTAAAAAATAATTTGTCTGGCACGCACTTTCCACCCCCTGATTGGTGTCGGTAACTCGCAGGGGTTAGAGCTTCATATATATAAATGCCAGCCATGATAAAATGGTGTAAATGCTACCCATTTTTGCGACCTTAAAAGGGGGTCAAAGCCACCCCGAAGGTTTCCAGACTTGCATTTTTTTCTTTCCAGAAATAAAGGAATATATCCTAAAAGTTTAAGCCGTGATACTTATAGTGTAACAAAAACGTTGCTGGCTCCCGGACTATTATATGGTGACTATATATGTAGACTACCGGCCAAGAAATGATCATTTCGGAATTATGATGTGGGCTAATCATTAGTTGCTGTTAGAAGTTAAATCTGTTAAAAGTACCTTATTAGGAAGCTACTGAAAAGGTCATAGCCTATCGTTGAACATCAAGAATGTTATGCGAGTTGTTCGACAAAATTACTACAAATGTAGTCAGTCGATTTCAATTTTTAAATTTGAACTACAGATTACTTTGACATTGAAAGCTAGGATGACATTCATTTTTTTTATTTTCTGGTTTATGTTCGACATTAATAATACTAATATTCCTCCTAAGAAAACTAAAAATAAAATGTATGAAAATCAAAATCTTTTAGTTATTAAACCTGATATTAAGCAAATTAATGTTGTTTTAATTAATAAAATTAATCCTATAGCCAATGGGTGTTTTATATTTATAAAAATAAAATTGAAAATAAATAAAAAAGGTATTAAAATTCATTGTATAATTTCAAGAAATAGTTTAATTAAAAATATTAGTTTTGGAGATTAATGATAAAAAATTTATTTTTTCTTCAAGTTTTAAAATAATTTATCTTATTTTTGATTTACAAGACCATATATCATATCTGCAGGCTCAGATGTAGCGCCTTTTGTTAGTCCAGTTTTTGACCTTATCTCAAACAATTGGATCATATCTCGGCAATGGTTGGCGCAATATTGTCTTCCAAGACATTCAAAGTTTCCGGTTTTTAAAATAAAGCCATGATTTCACGTAACCTCAAAGAAAGTAAGTAAGAAAACGCCAGTCGGCTAAACCGACTTAACCTCACTCTCAGAGAACATATCTATGGAAATTATAATAACTTAAATTTGACGTAGGGCCGGATGATTTGATTGTAAGGTTTATGGCATTTGGTCATAGCTTCCACAGTTATAAAACAATTGCAAAAACATGATCCAATATCAAGTCATAGTGGATTCCTTGCACCAGTATAGAATTTTTGAAGGATTTTATTTTACCTACTATACAGCAAGAGGTACAAGAAGGGGGGTGGCTAAAACGTATATATTGTTGTGGTTTAAAGTGATTATAAAAACATCTTCAAATATCAAATTTCAAATGATTTTGACTACCCGCAGTTATATCGATTTTATTTTAACCATGCTACTTTGTGTGGGAGGTACCGCTACAAATTTCAGATGTATGAAAATCAGATATTTAATTAATAAGCCAAGACTACCAATATTTTTATACTACGTATATATATAATGGAAATAATACTTCAATTCATAAAGTAAATATAAGGCAGCAATCATAAATACCCTAAATATTGGGGAATAGAGAGTGTATTTTCAGCTACAGTCGTTTGGTTGGTTGTATTTCCATCCTATTTTAATTTCAATAGTATAAATTTTGAAAATACCTTTTGAAAATTCCTTATACCTACGCAGTTTAAGACAACTTCATGATTGTACCATTTTTTGTCGTAAAAAGCAACAAAATAAAGTACGAATTTGGAAAAAAAATATTTTACGTGGCTATGCACTCAAGAGGAATGTATACACCGAATTCCATGATTCTATCTGCGGCCATTTTGTCGGTACCATTTTTATCCCCTTTTTCGCATTTTACTCCTTAAAAGTACGACTTTCGAAAATTCCATCATTCTAGCTGTAGCCTAGAATGGTGAAATTTTCACAAGACACATTTAGTTGGTACCATTTTTACCCCTCTGCTCCCATTGAATCCCTTGAAAGTACGAATTCGGAAACACATTTTTTTCGTGTCACTCGGTCACAGGAATGTATACCGCGAGTTTCATGGTTCTAGCTGCATCCATTTGTTTGGTACAATTTTTATCACCTATTTCCATTTTACACCCTAAAAGTACGAATTTCGAAATTTTCCTTTATTTTATGTGTCTACGCAATCAGAGGAATATATGTACCGAATTTCATTATTCTAGGTGCAGCGGTTTGGTTGGTACTATTTTTATCCCTCTATCCCCATTTAACCCCTTAAAAGTACAAATTTAGAAAAAATACTTGTATATTATGTATCTACTCTATTAGAGGTATGTACACGCCAAATTTCGTGTTTCTATCTGTTGTCGTTTAATAGGTACTATTTTTATCCCTTTTCGTCCCATTTCGCCCCCTACACCTATTATGTTCAAAAAACATGCTGAAATACTCTAAATATTAGGGGTATTTTCAGTCCTTGTGAGGGAAAAATTTTTCCCTTTGGGCCGATTTCGCCCACTTTCAATCCCAACCGATCTGCAACCATAAGACACATTTACGAAAAATTTGAACCTCCTAGCTCATTTCGTTCGGCCGCTATCGTGCTTTCAACAGACAGACGGACAGACGGACATGGCTATATCGTCTTAGAATTTTACCACGACCCAGAATATATATACTTTATGGGGTCTCCGATGAATATTTCAAGGTGTTACAAACGGAATGACAAAGTGAATATACCCCATACCTGGAGGTGGAGGTTATAAAAACATATAGCCGATTCCGAATATCCGTGTGGTAGTTACAGTGGTTTTAATTTAACATTAGAATATGCGCTATTTGTGTGGGAGGTACCAGAATTTCGTCCATCTGCGAACTTAATCTAGGTTTTGGAAAAATAATACCATGTGCAAAGTTAGAATTGATTCCTTAACTCTTGTCGAGAGTCATCGTGTATACCAGCCAGCCAGCCATATGGATGGGCGGACATGGCTCAAACACTGTAAAAAGTCGTGAATCGGATGGTTCAAACATAATTGAGTCTTAAGTAACTCCTTCAATGCGTTACATTTTTTTCTGTCCCAAATGATATATATTCAATGAATATATACTCTGTAGAGTGAGGGTATAATTATCTAGAGGGTTTCAATTATAAGATTTTAGTGATCAATTGGCTGCTTCATTTCGAGATACCTCGTTGTACAAAAGTTTCCTGTTATAAATGGATTGTTTACGGTGCTGAGGGGAATCTGACGGCGTTTTCTTGAAAATATGTCTTAAGTCAACATTTCTTTTCAAAACAATTAAAATAAAATTTAATTCGTACAACATATTTATGGCTTTATCATTCCCTTCTACTTCTCCCCTTCAAAGCCCGCCTTTGATTATTTCAGCAATTTTTAAGTTCATCACTTTCAAAATTGCTCTTAGCAAACCATTACATTACCATTGTTTTCCGCCATTGCGTCCTCTCTTTTGTTGCGTATTTTTTTCTTCTCCTCTGCTTGGCCATTCGATTATTATAAAATGTTCAGTGTTTATTGCATAAAGTGTACGTGACCAATAAAAGTGAACACCAATCGCAGCAACAAAAATGTGAAATTTAATGTTCACTTTGAAATCGCGCCGGGAAGTTCGAATTGTCTGTGTTGTCTGTCTGTTTCTAAGAGTACTATATGGGTTAGGTCGTATTGAAATTTTTTTCTTATACAAAAGCAAAAATGTGTTCTAATAACAACAGCACATTCTTCTATTGTAGAATGAGCTACATATTTTAAACTGAGGATTTTGACCTTCTGTGATTTTGGTAAAATGGTTCACTAACATTCTACACGTTCTTGTGGGTCATATGACGTTCAGATTTGATGCCTTGGGGGTTTTTATGAAGATATAGTTTCGTTAAGGCGTTTTCAGATTTTAACGATATTGTTATAGTCTGAAAGAATTTCAGCTCCTATTTGATGGTATAAACTTTTAAATATTTTAATTTTAAATACTCTTTTTCACATGAGATATCATTTGAGATATATAAACTGAAATTTTGAAAATATATATTTGTGGTCGATTTTTTTGTATATAGTGCGAGGTGAACACACTGTTTCAAAAAAATATTCACATCACCTTAAAGACCAATTATTTGCCTTCACAAATTTTTGAGTTCATTCCATTCACGAGATATCGTCTTACAAATGTGACTCATATACAAACAACATAACTTCTAAAATGGTGACCATAAATCCAAAAATGTGATCTTTTATTATTCATTTCGGTCGTGGATCCGAAAAATTTTCATTTAAATGCATCTGCAGTAGCAGAAGAAAAAAAATAAAAGTGGACCTTTTTCGTAGGACCTTTTTCGTAGAGTAGAAGGAAAAAGGCTTTATCAAAATAATTCCTCAGAATGGCAGCAATTTTCAAGAGATTACATAAGTGCCGCACATATTCGATATTATTGCGGGTATAAGATACTCAAAATATTAGGGGTTATTGGCGGTATTTTCTGTCATTGTTAGGGAAATATTTTGAAAAATAAATAACAGTATTAATTTTCATAAAGTTTCTAGACGAACAACCTATAAATAAAGAGTGATTTTTTTGAGGTTAGGATTTTCATGCATTAGTATTTGACAGATCACGTGGGATTTCAGACATGGTGTCAAAGAGAAAGATGCTCAGTATGCTTTGACATTTCATCATGAATCGTCTTACAAACGAACAATGCTTGCAAATTATTGAATTTTATTATCAAAATGCGTGCTCTGTTAAGAAAGTTCATTGCGCGCTTCCATTTTATGGTCAGTTTAATCGACCCACTGAAGCGGCTATTCGGGCTATTGTGACTAAATTTCGCACCAAATTTTCATTGTTGGACATTAAACCACCAACACGCTTACGTAGAGTGCGAACTGAAGAAAATATCGCAGCTGTATCGGCCAGTGTTAATGATGACCACCAATTTTCGATTCGTCGCCGTTCGCACCAATTGGGTCTCTGTTACTCAAAAACGTGGAAATGCCAAAATTGGACTAAGCGGATGGACAACCTAAGACGCAGCCGCGGTCAACATTTAAATGAAATTATCTTCAAAAAGTAAATGTCATGGACCAATCTAACGTTTCAAATAAAGAACCGATGAGATTTTGCAAATTTTATGCGTTTTTTTAAAAAAAAAAAAATTATCAAGCTCTTAAAAAATCACCCTTTATAAATAGACAAATTCTAATTTAATTAACACATTTTCAATAAATTTTGAAAATCTGACTAATCGCAACGTTAACAATGCAACACTAATCTCGCCAAAAATATGATTTTTTGTCACTGAAACATCTCTTAAACTATTTTACGTACACACACACATAAGCGCATTTTTTGTAGATTTTTACGAGCACTATCACATATTCAATGAGTTCAATGATTTCAAAGTTTGTCATGGCTGATCTGATTAATAAGGATGGTCTCCCAGTAGTCCCCATACGCATAGGAGTGTTTTAGTGAGTCATTAGGCAGATATCGTCGACGTACTCTACATTATAAAAAACAAGTAAAAAAGGCGTTAAGTTCGGCCGGGCCGAACTTTATATACCCTCCACCATGGATTGCATTCCACAGAGGATGTCGGTTTTCGTAGAAGTACAGTAATATTACAGGAAAATATATTTTTTTTAATATAGTCAAACCAAAACAAACAAAAATATTGAAAAAATAATTTTATAAATAAATATAATATTTTAATTATTTCAAACCATTATTTATTTCAAATCAAAAAATAAATATTCTTATATTTATATTTTCAAAAAGCTTAAATACTATAAATATTGCTAGATTGTGGTTGCTACAGTTGGTTGTATTTCCATTCTATTTTAGTTCCAAAAGTACAAATTTTGAAAATCCCTTATCAGACGTACATAGTGCAAATAACCTAACTTCATGATTCAATCAATTTTTGCCGTAAAAGAAAAATTACGAATTTGGAAAAAAACTTTTTATTTTGCTTGTCTATGCAGTCAGAGGAATGTATACACCGAATTCCATTATTCCAGCTGCGCCCATTTGGTTTGTACCACTTTTACCCCCTTGACGTTTCTACGCAATTAGAATTTCATCATTCTAGCTGTAGTCGTTTAGTTGGTACTATTTGTATCCCTCTGTTCCATTGTATTCCTGGTAAGTACGAATTTCGAAAAATCTGTTTATTTTCCGTGTCTACGCAGTCAGAGGAATGTATACTCCGAATTTCATGACTCTAACTGCGGTAATTTGATTGGTACTATTTTTATCCCCTTTTTTCATTTTAACCCAAAAAAATCTGGTTATATTAAGTGTCTAAGCAATCAGAGGAATGTATATACCGAATTTCATTATTCGAGGTGTAGCCGTTTGGTTGGTACCATTTTTATCCCTCCGTACCCATTGTATCCCTTGAAAGTACGAATTTGGAAAAAAACCCTTTTATTTTGCACGTCTACGTAGTCAAAGGAATGTGTACTCCGAATTTCATGACTCTAGCTGCGGTACTATTTTTATCCTGGTTGGTACTATTTTTATCCCCTTTTTCTATTTTGACTCAAAAAGTACGAATTTCGAAAAATCAGTTTATTTTCCGTGTCTACACAGTCAGAGGAATGTATACTCCGAATTTCATGACTCTAGCTGCGGTCATTTGATTGGTACTATTTTTATCCCCTTTTTTCATTTCAACCCCAAAAAGTACGAATTTTAAAAAATCCGTGCATTTTACTTGTCTATGCAATCAGAGGAGTGTATACACCGAATTTCATTATTCTAGGTACATCCGTTTGTTTTGTACTATTTTTATCCCTCTATTCCCATTTTACCCCTTAAAAGTACGAATTTGGAAAGAATATTTTTATATTATGTATCTACTCAATTAGAGGAATGTAGACACCGAATTTCGTGTTTCTAGTTGTTGTCGTTTTATATGTACCATTTTTATCCCTTTACTGTCCCATTTCACCCCCTACAAATAAGAATCACTTTATGGTGCTCGTTTTTGCTATAAGAGGAATGCGCATACCAAATATCAAGCAAATATAAACAGACATATTCAAAAAACATGCTTAAATACGCTAAATATTAGGGATGATTATGGATATTTTTAGTCCATGTGAGGGAACATTTTTCCCCTTTGGGCCGATTTCGCCAACCGATCTACAACTATAAGACGCATTTATGGAAAATTTGAACGTTCTAGCTCCTTTCGTTTAGATGCTAGCGTGCTTTCAACAGACGGAAAGAAGGACGGACGGACATGGCTGTATCGTCTTTTATGACGATCAAGAATATATATACTTTATAAGGTCTCAGGTCGATATTTCAAGGTGTTACAAACGGAATGACATAGTTAGTATACCCCCATACTGGAGGTGGAGGGTATAATAATTATGATATCAACTCCGATAAAAACGGAAGCAATGATTCATGGAATATGAAATGAATACCAGATCGATTTTTAGGTTTTATAGACGATTTTTGGAAAAAATTTGGAATTATTCTTTCGCTTATTCCGATTTTTTTCTTCTGGGTCACATATTTGATATTGCAACGAAAAAGATTTTCCATACAACCGCATGTATGTGTTCACCGTGTATGTTTTCCGTGGCAGACAGTCTGTGTCTGCTTGAAAATCTCTCCACTGCTAAATAACTTACTTTCCACATGATATGAGTACTAAACATCATACGTTCCTTTTTCTGTTCGTTGCTGCCGATGCTGATGGTGATGGCGTTGTTCATGTTGTTGCTGCTGCTGTTGCTACTGTTATTGCTGTTGTTGAACAAAGTGACCATTTTCATGTCGGGACATTATGTTCAAATGTTTACCCACCATCCAAACAACAACCTAGGATCAAAGCAACATCGAACCGAGGACCGGACTCCGCCTCCAGCCATTATTTAGCCAAGAGGGTATAATGTCAGCGTAATGACAATGTTAGTACCTACGTAGTATGGTGGCTGCTGGCCACTGGCTATTGCTATTTGTACACGACGCTATACCCATGGCGGACAGCGTCCATGGTTTAAAATTCATGTGCAACTTAAATTTGTATTTTACTTTTATTACTTTGGATTCATTCATAAGTTAAAGGCAAGAAAAAGCCAAGCACAGTGGTATTTTCATAGAAGAATATGGAATTAAATCTAAACAAACTTAGATCCCAGGCTTAAATAAATATCAAAATCTCGAAATGGATGGGTGATACATACGGACTCTTTCAAAACTTCCGATAGCATTTGGCTCGAGTTTTTTTGGTAGGCTTTGCTTAGTCGTGAGTATTATTTAGATTCCCTGGATTGGGTAAAATGGAAAAACCAGGATTTGGCACTCGGGTTACTCTATCGGTCCTGCCCCCGCCATATGACCCACATATTGGTCCATTTTCAAACACTGTGCACTAGAGCGTACCAGGTTACAAGTAAAAAAAAAAAAGTTCGCCGTACACCTTCGAATATGAAGTATTATTGAAAGGTAGTTTCAAAAAAATTTTTTTTATTTTTTTATGCCGAACGTAGGGGTCGCGCTTTTACATTTTTCTATATAACTTCTGCATTTATAAACGGATTTTAAAGTGTGATACATCGATGTTTTTGTCCGATTTTTTTGTCTTTGAAGTCATTGAGCTCAAACATGATTCATGATTTTATGCGAGCTTTAATTTTCGATTATTAGAGTGGTACATTAGGGTAGTAGCAACTGAGAAATGATGGGTAAGTACCAGAAGGGGGTGCTTGAGCTCAATGACTTCAAAGACAAAAAAATCGGCCTCGTCGAGACAAAAACATCGATGTATCACACTTTAAAATCCGTTTATAAATACAAGTTATATAGAAAAATGTAAAAGCGCGACCCCTACGTTCGGCATAAAAAAATAAAAATTTTTTTTTTGAAACTACCTTTCAATAATACTTCATATTCGAAGGTGTACGGCGAACTTTTTTTTTGAGGTACGCCCTACTGTGCACCGCTGGGTTTCCCCCTTTTCCTTAACTTCCATTGCCAGTGTCTGCTGGTGTGGCAGTTCTTGGTTTTCCTTTTGTTATTGTTATTGCTAATGTCGGTGTGTTGCTTTATAGGTCTTCAGCAGTCGCTGGCTGTCATTGTTTTACATTTCGCCACATAAAGGGTGATTTTTTTGAGGTTAGGATTTTCATGCATTAGTATTTGACAGATCACGTGGGATTTCAGACATGGTGTCAAAGAGAAAGATGCTCAGTATGCTTTGACATTTCATCATGAATCGTCTTACAAACGAACAACGCTTGCAAATTATTGAATTTTATTATCAAAATGCGTGCTCTGTTAAGAAAGTTCATTGCGCGCTTCCATTTTATGGTCAGTTTAATCGACCCACTGAAGCGGCTATTCGGGCTATTGTGACTAAATTTCGCACCAAATTTACATTGTTGGACATTAAACCACCAACACGCTTACGTAGAGTGCGAACTTAAGAAAATATCGCAGCTGTATCGGCCAGTGTTAATGATGACCACCAATTTTCGATTCGTCGCCGTTCGCACCAATTGGGTCTCTGTTACTCAAAAACGTGGAAATGCCAAAATTGGACTAAGCGGATGGACCACCTAAGACGCAGCCGCGGTCAACATTTAAATGAAATTATCTTCAAAAAGTAAATGTCATGGACCAATCTAACGTTTCAAATAAAGAACCGATGAGATTTTGCAAATTTTATGCGTTTTTTTTTAAAAAAAAGTTATCAAGCTCTTAAAAAATCACCCTTTACGTAGGTATGTATGTCTGAACGGCTGACTGTGAGTCTGCAACTCCATCCTCCAAGAATCTCTCTATATATGTTTTTTATTATTATTATTTCTTATATATTCTCGACATGTTTGCTATTCCACTGTCTCTACTCCATCGTGCCTTTTGAACGCCTGTATTGTCTGTTTGTGCCCTGCCCGTCCGTCTGTCCGACTGTCTGTTTATTCAGTTGTTGGGTGCACGGATTTCACCTGACAGATTTAATGGCTGCATAAATGCTGGTTACCATAAAATGACCGTATAATAATTTTATTATTATTATTGCCACTAGAATAACAGTAACAACAATAACAGCAACAACAACAACTGGACCACACACTAGCCCACTATTTGGATGAATACCAGAAGGAGGGGGTAACAGTCCACGAAGTGTCTGGCATTTTCAGTAGCAGCAGCATCAGTATTATAACGACCATTACACAGTGTGTGTGCCCCTTTTGACTCATGAAGTGTATCAAATTCATAAGTGTGCGTGTGTGTTTTGGATGCTGGTGATATGATGATGATGACGATGACATTGGTGATGGTGGAAGAGGACGCGGATGTGGATATGGCAGTAGCGTTCTTGTACTTGCAGTTACCATTACTATTTTCGTTGATGTTGCATCGCAGTTCTTTTTTTTGCTTTCATAGAATATAAAGAGTTGTTGTTATTGATATTGGCACTGGGTGGCAACATTGTTGTCTTCGATTTCATTTTTTGTTGTGTATTTGTGCAACATACCAAGAAGCATTAGAATAGGGACTATTGTAATAACAACCCAGCGGGAAAAAGAAGGCGTACGCAAGGCCTTCTCACAGGCCTTCTAAGGGAGGAGCAAGGCATGCTTGCTGCATTCTATACTCATTTAAAATTAACACAGAGTAAGATTGGAGAGCAAGGCCTTCCCCTCTATTCGCATGCCTTCTAGAAGGGCTCTGATAAAAGACCATCTAGAAGGCCTCCTACCTGAAAGGCCTTCAAACAAAGTCCTTCCAGAAGGCCTTTAGAAGGTCAAAAAATAAGGCGCAAAATTTAAAAAATATGACGAACCAATGGACCAGCATTTTTTCAATATTTCTGGCCTTGTTATTGACAGTATATTAACTTTCAATTCAATTAAATTCTTTCAACATTTTTATTTGCCTCGGCTGGAATTTGAACTCATGATCTTCGCATTGCTAATCGGACGTGCTACCTTCTAAACCACAGAACTTTATTGTCTGTTTACGACAAAAAGCTTATAGAAACACACGACCATTCGATTAAGCGAACACCTTCGCCACTGCCTTCTCCTGGCAGGTCTTCTAGCATGTCTCGTGGAAGAAGGGAAGTTTGAATGAGCCAAAAAATTTAGATATGTGTTTACAACAAAAAATGTGTAGAAAATATCCATCCATAAACCGAACACCTTCCGCGCTGCCTTCTCTCACAAGGCCTTCTAGCATGTCTACCCGAAGAAGACAAGCAAGCATGAGTTATGCATCGTGTAGGGAAGGCCTTCTAAAATGCCTTTTCGTAGAAGGCTTTCAGGAATGGGTGTCGGACGTGTAAAATTATCCATTTCTGAAGAAATTATGAAGGATATGATAAATATTTTCGCAAAAAGTAAGAGAAGTTAAATATATTTTTTGTTCCATCCCCTATAAGTATTGAATTTGTACATAGTACAAAAATAGGTGTAGCCGATAAATATAGGGTCGTGGATGTTGGTGGGCATAAACGTCTAAATAATAAAGGTGTTTTCTACTTCTACTGTTTATAATTAATTATACCCTTTGTAACACCGGGAAATTATCACATATATCTGTCTTCTAGAGCGTAAATAACTCATATTGGGTATTTGTTTGGGGTCTATAAAATATAATGCCAAATTGGAACCAAATCGGCTAAAATATGAAGACACACCGGGAGTGACATTTGTATAAATGCTTTATCTACATTTGAACCGATTTGCTTAATATTAAATAGCGTTTCATTTGAATCGGTGGGGAATTGCGACATGCAGTTTGATTACAAGAATAGATGCACAGACAGACATTTCTAATCGACTCAGAAAGTGGCTCTATGTCGATCAAAGTCACAACGACAACAACAACAAATATTTTTATCATTAAACAAACAAAGCATTTAAAAATTTATTTTAAATGTATTTAAACTAATTTCCATTAATTAATATTATAAATTTATTTAATTGACTTCAAATCAAGAGAATTGTGAAAATATCTTTCATAGAACTCGTAAAAATAACAAAATCGACACCCTCCGTACTGCCTTCATTCTCCTAACATGCTATCAGGCCTTCTAAAGGAAGGCAATGAAAAATGCCCATTGGATCTATCTGATAGGAAATGAGAAGGCCTTTCTAAATGCCTTCTCAAAGAAGGCAGTCAATAATGAGTATAGGATTTCTAAATGCTAATGATTAGGCCTTCATAGAGAAGCGAGGCGAGAATGTGCCCGAATCTTTTTTCATGCGCGAAGAAGGCCTTCTGGAATGCTTATTTTCAGAAGGCATACAGAAATGTGTTTCGGATCCGAAGAGAAGGCATTTTAGAAGGCCTTCCAACTTTTCCCGCTGGTAAGTGTTAACGGCATATGTTTGTGAGTAGGGAATTTCAAAATATTGTGGGCCCTTTTTGTACATTTTCAAATTAAGTTTTTGCATAAATTGGTCGAGAAGACGGCATGTACTTCTCCAGGAAGGACCGTAACTTTTACATTTAATCATAGAATTACTTTACATATACCTTGATTTCTTCAATAAGACGTAAGCTATTAGAAAATAAAAGCAATTGTTTCCTATAGAATTTTTTTGAGTTTTTAAAATAAAAACACGCTTTGTGAACACAAAGAGCGTTATAATTTAACCATAGATCTTTTACAAATAGGCATTGAGTTTTCGTTAGAATGCTAAACTTAAAACCTATTTTTTCTATTTTTGTCGCTTTCTCGTACTAACAAAAAATTGACTTTGTTCTGCCTTTGGCGACAAGGTTAGATATTAAAAAATAAAACAAAATAATGTATTCCTCTTTTTTTGCAAGTTTTTGTAAGTATTTAGTACCAGCAAAAATAGATTTTTTCGGGGAAAATTTTTTGATTCTATATGGAAGCACTAACAGTACCCACAGCTTCGCACGCGAAAAGCCAGTTATATGTTATAAGTTTTATTCATCTCTCCTTTTGGATAGTATTTATTGAATGTTCTTTTTGTGGATACATATAAATCTAAAATAGTTATTTGGAAACATCATATTAGATAGCATTCATACATAGTCAAAGGAATGTGCTTGTCGTTGTGTACTATTTTATTTTTTTTTTATTTTTTGATTATGAATTGCAATACAAAGTAAATTTATATTCTACTTTTGGGTTAAAGGGATTGAGCAGGGGTGACTAAGACCATTGTAGCTAGTTATTGCAGCGACAGACCAGAGCCTTTTATATCTTCGATCACATGTTTCTAGATGAATCCGCCTTTTTGCACCTCTTCTCCAAAAAGTACACATTTTGAAAAGTCACTACAGTTAACATGTGTTTTTGCTTCCCCTAAAAACATGCAGTTTATTTGGTACCACGTTTATCTCCTCCTTATATTCCGCATCCTCCTCATAAGAAAAATTTTTTAAATATCCATTGATATTCCACGATTACGTTATAAAAGGGCTGTACACCATTTTTATCCCTTCTTGTCCCGCGCACCCCTTAAAAGTACAAATTTACAAAACATCAATTTTTTTGCACTTCTACGTTGTCAGAGGAATTTGCATACCATATTTCACGATGCTAGTCGAAATACTTTAGTTGGTACGACTTTCATACCTTTTTATCCCGCTCACCCCTTAAAAGTGCAAAAATGCATTTATATTGCGCTTCTATGTGGTGAGAGGAATTTGCATACCAAATTTCTAAATCCTTTATTTGGTACCATTTTTATCCAGTTTTGTCCCACTCACTCCTTAAAAGTACAAATCAATTTATGTTGCCCGCCTACGTTGTAGGAGAAATCTACACGACGAAATTCACGATTTTAGCTACAATACTTTAGTTGTTGGGTATCCAATTGTTCGCACTTTTGGATTATTCGATAAATCCTTTATTCGAGAATACAAATTTTCTAATTAACCGAGTAAAGTTGACAGCTCTCATTCGATTATATGATTAATCGAATAATAGTTCCTGTACCATATTTAAATTTTGATAGGAATATATAACACATAATCAAGTTTTATTTGAAAAGGCTATTGGATTTAAGGTGATTCTTTTCATTTGTTCTAATAAAGTCCGATTTCGAAAAATCTCTTTCTCTTACTGTTGAAGTCGGAGCAATGTAATAGATAGAAGGAAGAGCATGTAATTAAGTTTTTGAGTTTTTTTTTTAATTACTCTAAATATTAAAGATCATATTGTATGTCTTTCCATTCTACTTTACGTTTTTTACTAGATTTTGTACTCTTATTGTTTCGTTTAGTTCGGACAAATTGCATAGAATATTATAGAATAAAATAATCCTTATTGAAATGACGCTCAGTGTATGCACGGTCATGTGTTCATCAATTTTTATGGCTTTCTGTCAAATGAATTGGAAAATATTGAAATAAAAAATGTCTGTACAGAAACTCATATTCACGGACAATTAAAGAAGTTTTAAGAATGGGTCCGGCTCGCATTTCCTCCACTCCATTAAACGACCAATTATTCTGCTGGTCTTTTGTGGGATAGTATTAAGGACATTTTTCTCTACTGTTGATGAAATATGAGTTGAACGGGTTCAACTTTTAAATTATATAAATTGAATTGCTGTCCTGGTTGTGGCAGCACAAATGTGGTTTATGGGATCACTGACTTTATTTGTAACGATGAGATTGTATTTTTATTAGGACTCCACGTTCTTTATAAGAGTTTTAAGTCAGATAGACTGGCTAAAAAAGAAAAGAGTAAGTTTTTTACAAAATGTATGTCAAAAGTTGCGTCAAAGGGATATAGAGATCCCATATTTTTTTCTATTTTAAAAGAAAATTACCATAATTCGCCCATACAATTGGGTGATTCTATTGGAACGGGTGTGACACTTTTGCCTAAATATGTTCAAATATCTCCCATATTCATTGACTTAGATATTTACTATGCTGCCAATTGAAAACGTAAGGTTAAGCGGAATATTATTGCAAATATAAATATGTCTTAGCGTGTTAATCTAGAGCGTCACGGGTGTGAGCTTAGCTTTGGAGAAAATCTGGAGGTTTTACTTATTTTCTTGAATTCTGTAATGTTCTTCTATTACATGCCTTTATTCATTTTTGCTAATCAAAATAGTAGTTCTACACTTTCTTCTAAAGTATACATTGCCGAAATCTCTTTATGAATATAGAACATATAGGATATTTAAATTGTAACGGGCGTGACATTTTGACGAAATTCCTGTTACGACACTAGTCTATATCTGGAAAAGGAAATGATCAGACCTATTGAAATATAATCAAAAATATGTATTATGAGAAGTATAAACATTACGAATGTTTATGGGTGTTTTTTAAATCATAAATTGATTTTGAAATTTTGCCGAAAAAAGGGTCACTTTACGTGGAATCACCCAATTGCAAAAATCCTTATACTCGTTTTTATAGTTTCTAAATTTAGATAGAGTATTCCACAAATATATACCTACGAAAGTAATTTATATTTGGAAAAGACAGTTTCGAAATAAATAATTTCTGTTCAAAATATTGTTGGCCATTTTTTCACATAGTTTACTTTTATATCTCTTTCAGATACCACTTCAATGGACAATCAATTTTGTTGGTGTATCATAAAAGCGTTGGTTTAGAAGTTTGGATTCTGCGCTAGAGTTACCTACGGTAAGTACTTATTGAGCTACAATTATGTATGTATTTTATTTTAGATTTTCTCGGGCTATTCATTCTCCAGGAAGGTGGAACTAGTTTTTCACGGGAATTCCTGTGATATATAATATTTACCAACCATAACCACAACCATTTACAATATTGATGTGAATGACAAGTAAAGTATATAAACAAAAGTCCTAAATAGTAATAGTTAGTAACCAGAACTACGTCATTAAATTATTTTTCAAGAATATTTGAAAAACAAAAAATAATATTAAACAAGTAAGGAAAGCCTAAAGTCGGGCGGGGCCGACTATATAATACCCTACACCACTCCCTGCGCATGTACCTCGCTTTGATTACTAAACCCATTTATTTCATGGGAGCAATTTTATGTAGTTCATATAAATTATACAGTATAAATTATACTATAAATTAATCTTTAGTCATATTTAACGAATATGGTTAATAATATGGTAATTGATCCAATTATCCGACAGACAAATACAAATTATACAGTAGTAATAGGATGAATCGGACCGACATTTCAAAAGGGGGCCTATAACTACATTATGGGCCTGGTCCAAAACATGAGCCTATATATTTCTCATTCACGGTAGGTATTCCTGGTTGAAAAATACCATGATCTGCAAAATTTGAAGAAGATCCGATGTAAGATGTAGTTTCTAGAGCTGTAATAGATCAGAATGGGACCCCATTTGGGTTATACCAAAGTATGGACATATGGGCATCTCCAAAACAAGTAAGGAAATGCTAAAGGCGGACGGACTTTCTATCTCATTACAATTCAATTTGGTAAAAAAGTGAAATCGGGAAGGATTTTTGCATCCTGTAAATGTATGTGTTTGACATAAAATGTTAAATCGGAAAGGACATTTGTATGGGGGTATATTGAAACCTGGAACGATGTGACCCGCTTTCACCATGTATGTTTATTGGTGAAATATAATATATAAAGTTTGGCCAAAATCGGTTAAACATTCGGGAGCAACATTTGTATGAGGGCGATATCTAAATCTGAACCGATCTTACTCACTTTCACCATAGGTTGAATTATAAGATGTTGTGATGTAAAGAACTAGTAAATCAAAAAAAAAAAAATTTTCAAATCCATGCTTTATGCAAGCAGAATTCTATTGGGCCTAGAAATTCTTTTTTAGTTATCTTTTGTAGAAGGAAAAATTACTGCAAAATTTCAGTTTTTATCTGCCATAGAACGGCATATATTCGAAAATGGGTTTTAACTTCGTATGGGAGGTGCCACGCCCACATTTCCATTACCGCCCATTTTTGTCACAACTACGCACATTAATGCTAGATGCACTTACACAAAATTAGAGTAGGTGTAATTTTGGTTTTAACTTCATATGGGAGGTGCCACGCCCACTTTTGCATTACCGCCCATTTTAGGCGCAACTACGCACATTGATGCTAGATGCACTTACACAAAATTTGAGCACTATACGTGTCATAGAACTGACAATATTCAATAATAGGTTTTAACTTCGTATGGGAGGTGCCACGCCCACTTTTCCAATACCGCCCCTTTTTGGCACAACTATGCGAATTGATGCTAGATGCACTTACACAAAATTTCAGCACTCTAGGTGTCATAGAACTGACAATATTCAATAATAGGTTTTAACTTCGTATGGGAGATGCCACGCCCACTTTTCCAATACCGCCCATTTTTGGCACAACTATGCGAATTGATGCTAGATGCACTTACACAAAATTTCAGCACTCTAGGTGTCATAGAACTGACAATATTCAATAATAGGTTTTAACTTCGTATGGGATGTTTAAATTGATTTTGCCATAAGATTTCACAGAAGAAGATTTAAACGATATCTTCCCTTTGTTTATAGAGATTACCTAGAGTTTGTCATTATAATGAACAACAATTTCAATAAATTAGATTTGATGAAATGAAAGCACTAATATATATATACAGCAGTACCCGCTGCTTCGCACGCGAAAAAGCCAGTTATTTGTTAATTTTATACGACTTTGTTTTTGGATAGTATTTATTTAATTTTCTTTTGGTGGATATAGATAAATCTAAAATAGTAATTTGGAAACCTCCTATTAGCTACCACTCACACACAGTCAAAGGAATGTGCTTGTCGATATGCACTATTTTAGCTGAACTACTTCGTATGTATAATTTTCAACCAAGTTTTGAACAAAATATTGCAACCATTTATATCCTCGATCTCATGTTTCTAGATTCAGCCAGCCAGTTTATAACTTTTAGCACTTCTTTCTCAAAAAGTAAACATTTTGAAAAATCACTATAGGTAACATGTGTTTTTACTTCCCCTAAAAATATGTACTTTATTTGGTAACACATTTATTCCTTGTTGTCCCGTATCCCCCCTTTTAAGTACAAATTTTGAAATATCCATTTATATTCCGCGCTTACGTAATTAATTGATTGTACAGCATTTTTATCCCTTTTCGTCCCGCGCACCCCTTAAAAGTACAAATTTCGAAAAATCAAACTACTGCGCTTCTATATGGTCAGAGAAATTTACACACTAAATTTCACGATTCTAGCTGTAATACTAAAGTTGGTACCATTTTTATCCCTTTTTGTCCCGCCCGCAACTTAAAAGTACAAATTTCGAGAAATCCATTTATTTAAACACAAAATTTCACGACTATAGCTGAAATATTTTAGTTAGTACTACTTTTATCCCGCTCATTGTTTATAAGTAAAAAATTAGAAAATTTCGTTTAGATTTGCGCTTCTCGTTATCAGTGGAACTTACACACCACATTTCACGACTATAGCTCCAATACTTTAGTTTGTACTACTTTTATCCCTTGTTGCTCACTTCCTATAAGAAATTTTCAAAAAATCCATTTAGATTGCGCTTTACACACAGTTTACACTCCAAATTTCCCGACTATAGCTGCAATTCTTAAATTGGAACCCTTTTTGTCCCGCCTACCCCCTAAAAAGTACAAATTTCGAACAATTCAATTATAATGCGCTTCTACATGGTCAGAGGAATTTACATACCAAATTTCACGATTCTAGCTGTAATACTTTAGTTGGTACCATTGTTATCCCTTTTTGACCCGCTCGCCCCCTAAAAATACAAATTTCAAAAAAAAATATTTTTACTTCGCTTCTATATGGTGAGAGGAATTTACATACCAAATTTACGTTTCTAGCTTTAATACTTTAGTTGGTACCATTTTTATCCCTTTTTGTCCCTCTCTTCCCTTAGAAGTACAAATTTCGAAAAAATCAAATTTTACTTCGTTTCTATATAGTCAGAGGAATTTACATACCAAATTTCACGATTCTAGCTGTAATACTTTAGTTGGTACCATTTTTATCCCTTTTTGTCCCGCTCGCCCCCTAAAACTACAAATTTCGAAAAAATCTAATTTTACTTTATTTCTATATGGTGAGAGGAATTTACATACCAAATTTCACGTTTCTAGCTGCAATACTTTAGTTGGTACCATTTTTATCCCTTTTTGTCCCGCTCGCCCCTAAAAAGTACAAATTTTGAAAAATCCAATTTTACTTAGTTTCTATATGGTCAGAGGAATTTACATACCAAATTTCACGATTCTAGCTGTAATACTTTAGTTGGTACCATTTTTATCCCTTTTTGTCCCGCTTGCCCCTTAAAAGTACAAATTTCGAAAAATCCAATTTTACTTCGTTTCTATATGGTCAGAGGAATTTACATACCAAATTTCACGATTCTAGCTGTAATACTTTAGTTGGTACCATTTTTATCCCTTTTTGTCCCGCTTGCCCCTTAAAAGTACAAATTTCGAAAAATCCAATTTTACTTCGTTTCTATATGGTCAGAGGAATTTACATTCCAAATTTCACGATACTAGCTGTAATACTTTAGTTGGTACCATTTTTATCCCTTTTTGTCCCGCTTGCCCCTTAAAAGTACAAATTTCGAAAAATCCAATTTTACTTCGTTTCTATATCGCCAGAGGGATTTACTACTAATTTTCACGTTTCTAGCTGTAATACTTTAGTTGGTACTATTTTTGTCCCGCTCGTCCCTTAAAAGTACAAATTTCGAAAAATCCAATTTTACTTCGTTTCTATATGGTCAGAGGAATTTACATACCAAATTTCACGATTCTAGCTGTAATACTTTAGTTGGTACCATTTTTCCCTTTTTGTCCCGCTCTCCCCTTAAAAGTACAAATTTCGAAAAATCCAATTTTACTTCGTTTCTGTATCGTCAGAGGAATTTACAAACCAAATTTCACGATTCTAGCTGTAATACTTTAGTTGGTACCATTTTTATCCCTTTTCTCCCGCTCGGCCCTTAAAAGTACAAATTTCGAAAAATCCAATTTTACTTCGTTTCTATATGGTCAGAGGAATTTACATACCAAATTTCACGTTTCTAGCTGTAATACTGTAGTTGGTACCATTTTTATCCCTTTTTCTCCCGCTCGTCCCTTAAAAGTACATATTTCGAAAAATCCAATTTTTCTTCGTTTCTATACGGTCAGAGGAATTTACATACCAAATTTTACGTTTCTAGCTTTAATACTTTAGTTGGTACCATTTTTATCCCTTTTTGTCCCTCTCTTCCCTTAAAAGTACAAATTTCGAAAAAATCAAATTTTACTTCGTTTCTATATAGTCAGAGGAATTTACATACCAAATTTCACGATTCTAGCTGTAATACTTTAGTTGGTACCATTTTTATCCCTTTTTGTCCCGCTCGGCCCTTAAAAGTACAAATTTCGAAAAATCCATTTGGATTGCGCTTCTATGTTGTCAGAGCAATTTATATATATCATTATATATCAAATTTTTCCATTTCCTTGTATTGTCATCGAAAATGATTAAGTGTGCAAAATTTGAGCAAAATTGGTTGAGAAAAAAGCTTTCAAAAATTGATTTCAAATTTTGTGGCACACAAACATATATAGAAAGTAACCTTATAAAGATTGATTTTTTTGAGGTTAGGATTTTCATGCATTAGTATTTGACAGATCACTTGGGATTTCAGACATGGTGTCAAAGAGAAAGATGCTCAGTATGCTTTGACATTTCATCATGAATCGTCTTACAAACGAACAACGCTTGCAAATTATTGAATTTTTGCGTTTTGTATTTTGTTCGGCTTGAGGTCAGTTTTTTCCAAATAATAAAACAAAAATGACTATTTTATTATTTTCTTGTTTTTTATTTCCCAATATTTCGACCAACTCCGTTGGTCATCTTCAGGGGTCTATTACAAAAAACACAAATTATTCAATTACAAGTTACAAGCATTAACAATCAAAAAATATCACAATATTTATATTTACATTTTTAAAAAAGGCTTTTCACAATAGGAAAATTCTCCTGCCACTCTCTGCAAGCTTTTGTCAACTACTGTCTAATTTGTCGTCTATGTTTTTCCACCGTGTTCCTATATATTTGAGCACAACCGTCTGTGTCTCTCTTATAATTAAGCCTTTTTCCAGGGGAGACGTCAATTATATTTAGCATTTCCAAAGTGTATCTCCTTGTATAATTATTCTCTTCCGCTAATATTTCGACGTCATTAAAGTTTGGTTTATGTCCCGTCAAGGTACAGTGGGCTGCCAGGGCAGTTTTTTGCTCAATGGGTTTGTCAAGAGATTTGTGTTCGGTTTTGTGTGATGAAAGTCTGGTTTTCAATTTGTTTTTCGTAGTGCCGACATATACCTTCTGGCATATGTCGGACTTGTCACCATTGCATTTTATTTTGTACACGACGTTTGGTTTCTCCTCTTTCTTGATTTTTGATTTTGTCCTACTAAATAGTTGGTTGACGGTCCTGTGTGTTTTATATGCCAACTCAAATTTTTCTTTGTCGTAAATATTAGAATGTTTTAGTCTTTCGGATAGTCCTGGAATGTATGTTGTGGATTTATAAATTTTGCTTGGTCTTTCGTCATTTTTGTTAAGTTTTTCTTCCGTCGTTCGCTTGATTAGATTACTTATTAATTTTTCGGGAAAGTCGTTCATACGCAGTATATTTCTAATTTTGGATTTGTTAGTTTCGTGAAATTCCTTATCACTGGTTTGTAGGACCCTGTTTATAAAATTCGTCGCGGTGTTTATGATTGTTCGTCTTGGGTGCTTAGAATAAAAATTAATTAGACGTCCGGAAGCCGTTTGCTTTTGGTACCAGTCAACTTTCAGCAGATTCCCTTGTCTAATTATCACCGAATCCAAATATGGTAGTCTATTGTCCAATTCTTTTTTTATTATCAAAATGCGTGCTCTGTTAAGAAAGTTCATTGCGCGCTTCCATTTTATGGTCAGTTTAATCGACCCACTGAAGCGGCTATTCGGGCTATTGTGACTAAATTTCGCACCAAATTTACATTGTTGGACATTAAACCACCAACACGCTTACGTAGAGTGCGAACTGAAGAAAATATCGCAGCTGTATCGGCCAGTGTTAATGATGACCACCAATTTTCGATTCGTCGCCGTTCGCACCAATTGGGTCTCTGTTACTCAAAAACGTGGAAATGCCAAAATTGGACTAAGCGGATGGACCACCTAAGACGCAGCCGCGGTCAACATTTAAATGAAATTATCTTCAAAAAGTAAATGTCATGGACCAATCTAACGTTTCAAATAAAGAACCGATGAGATTTTGCAAATTTTATGCGTTTTTTTTAAAAAAAAAGTTATCAAGCTCTTAAAAAATCACCCTATATAAAGCATGGAAAAACGGGTACAATATGTGGATTTTAGAGCGGAAAACGTCAAATCGGGAGCGACATTTGTATGTTGGCTATATCTAAATCTGAACCGATCTTACCCAATTTTTGCACACGTATTTTTAGTTGGATTATAAGAGGTTCTGCCAAATTTAAAGAAAATCGGGTACAATATGTCGTTTCTAGAGCTTAAAATGTCAAATCGGGAGCGACATTTGTATGGGGGCTATATCTAAATCTGAACCGATCTTACCCAATTTTTGCATACGTATTTTTAGTTGGATTATAAGAAGTTCTGCCAAATTTAAAGAAAATCGGGTACAATATGTCGTTTCTAGAGCGAAAAATGTCAAATCGGGAGCGACATTTGTATGGGGGCTATATCTAAATCTGTACCGATCATACCCACTTTCAGCATAGGTGTTTCTAGTTAGATTATAAGATGTTGTACCAAATTTAAAGAAAATCGGGTGCAAGATGTGGTTTCTAGAGCGGAGGGAGTGACATTTGTTTGGGTCTATATCTAAATCTGAACCGATCTTACACAGTTTCAGCATAGGTGTTTCTAGTTCGATTATAAAATGTTGTGCCAAATTTAAAGAAAATCGGGTACAATATGTGGTTTCTAAAGCGGAAAAAGTGAAATCGAGAGCGACATTTGTATTGGGACTATATCTAAATCTGAACCGATCTTACCCAATTTTTGCATGCGTGTTTCTAGTTGGATTATAAGATGTTCTGCAAAATGTAAAGAAAATCGGGTACAACATATCTTTTCTAGAGCGGAAAATGTCAAATCGGGGCTATATCTAAATCTGAACCGATCTTACCCAATTTTTGCATACGTGTTTCTAGTTCAATTATAAGATGTTCTGCTAAATTTAAAGAAAATCCGGAACAATATGTCGTTTCTAGAGCGGAAAATGTCAAATCGGGAGCGACATTTGTATGGGGGCTATATCTAAATCTGAACCGATCTTACCCAAATTCTGCATATGTGTTTCTAGTTCGATTATAAAATGTTGTGCCAATTTTAAATAAAATCGGGTACAATATGTGGTTTCTAAAGCGGAAAAAGTGAAATAGGGAGCGACATTTGTATGAGGGCTATATCTAAATCTGAACCGATCTTACCCAATTTTTGCATACGTATTTTTAGTTGGATTATAAGAAGTTCTGCCAAATTTAAAGAAAATCGGGTACAATATGTCGTTTCTAGAGCGAAAAATGTCAAATCGGGAGCGACATTTGTATGGGGGCTATATCTAAATCTGAACCGATCTTACCAAATTTTTGCATAGGTATTTCTAGTTGGATTATAAGATGTTGTGCCAATTTTAAAGAAAATCGGGTACAATATGTGGTTTCTAAAGTGGAAAAAGTGAAATAGGGAGCGACATTTGTATGGGAGCTATATCTAAATCTTAACCGATTTCCTCCAAATTCAATACCGATGGTCCTTGGCCAGAAAAAAATAATTTCTGCCAAGTTTCATGACAATCGGACAACAATTGCGACCTGTAGAGTGCGAACAAGCTTAGATGGACAGCAGACGGACGGACGGACAGACAGACATCGTTAAGTCGACTCAGCTGGTGATTCTAAGCCGATCGGTATACTTAAAGGTGGGTCTAGCTCGATTATTTCTTGGTGTTACAAACATTTGGCGCGAAACTAACTTATAATACCCTAGACCACGACCTAGATACAAACCACATTTTAGAGTTTAATTTCTATTCATATTTGTCTTACAAACGAACAACGCTTGCTAATTATTGAAGTTTATTATCAAAATGCGTGCTCTGTTAAAAAAGTTCATCGCGCGCTTCCATTTTATGGTCAGTTTAATCGACCCACTGAAGCGGCTATTCGGGCTATTGTGACTAAATTTCTCATCAAATTGCTGGACATTAAACCACCAACACGCTTACGTAGAGTGCGAACTGAATAAAAATATCGCAGCTGTATCGGCCAGTGTTAATGATGACCATCAATTATCGATTCGTCGCCGTTCGCAGCAATTGGGCCTCTGTTACTCAAAAACGTGGAAATGCCAAAATTGGACTAAGCGGATGGACCATTTGAGGCGCAGTTAAGGTCAACATTTGCATGAAATAATCTTCAAACATTAAATTATATGGACCGTACTATCGGTTCAAATAAAGATTTCATGCATTTTTCTGAATTTTAGATGGTTTTTTTGAAAAACTTTCCTATAGCTTTTAAAAAATCACCCTTTAGTATCTTCCATACAAATCATCCGGCCCTACGTAAAATTTAAGTTATAATAATTTCCATAGATATGTTCTCTGAGAGTGTGGGTATATAGAAGTCGGTTTAGCCGACTAGAAGTCGGTTTAGCAGACTGTTACAAATACAAGGCCGAAATTCCCATTTGATCCCAACAAAACTTACCACTAGCGACCTTTGTGTATCAATCACGAGCGCTTTTGAATTTGCAACAAATCTGTCCTAGTTTAGATATAACTCCATTTTTATGTTTCCAAAATAGAAATTTGTATAATTGTATCATAACATTAACATGAACAAACATTTTTTGGCATAAACTAATACCGCTAACATAACAACTAATTCCTTAATAAATTTATATTTTAATTTTATTCAAACATTTCATATTCATTTAATGCAAACAATAACAACCGCACAACAACGACAACAACAACATGTAATAACAGTCAACATGATTTACATGATGCCACATTCAACAACCTCAACAGCAGCGTCATCATCATTCTCATTCTGGAGCACTATGAAGAGCAACAGCAGCAACCACCACCAACTCTGACACAGCCACTGCCATCATCGGCAGCAACAGTAACATCAACACTTGCAACAATAACAGAATAATGCGAATGTATAAATATTTTTATAACGATAACACATTTTCAACTTTATTAAAAAGTTAACGTCAAAAAATTTTGTTTTCAACGGTGCGCTGAGCGATGGGGTTTTGTGGGGGAGGGGGTGAATATTTCCGGAAAACTACCTCAACGGCAGCCAAACTCAACGACCCATCAGCTATCCAAAACCTCTCGTAATAATCATCATCATCAGCAGCAAGAGCAGCATCATCATTCTGACATATGAGTTTAAGTGGTAGAAATTCTAAAATGTATGAAATTTGTTGTACGTTGTACGGTGTGGCATGGCATGGTGCGGTGTGGTGTGGTGTGCTGTGGTGTGCTGTGTTGCAACAACATTATGAATTTTGAAAGATGAAGGCTAAATCCTTTTTTGTTGATGGCAATGTGATAAACATGGCGTACAACAAAAAAGAGGTTAAATGTGGTTATAAGAGGCTCTACATCACGAGCGAGCGAACAGCGCCTGGACGAAAAGTCGAAAAGTGGGCTTATCATGATGATGTCGGCCCAGAAAAAGCGAAGTAGAGAATTTTATAGAAACCACAAAACCAAACGGCCAACGTGAAAGTGTGCAACAGCTCGTTCGTTCATTTTCCCATTTCATTTTGTGAAAAGGGATTTCAAGGTTTCAGCTATTTGATGGATTTAATTTTATGATTTGAAAAAAAAACGAAAATGAAATAATGTTCGCCTAAAAAAGCCGAACATGGAGCAGAGGCGTCAATTTATTCGATTATTGTTATTGATGGGAAATGTCCCTTGTCATTTGACTTGGAATACACAAACTTGCCAGTGAATTTGTTTGTCAACCTTTGTAATTGAAGTGGCAATATTAAAAAGGTCAGATTAAACATGCCTCTAACGAATGAAAAGAATGTAATGAATTACAAGTAAAAAGGACAAACATCCATTGAATCAATGTTTTTACACAAATGTGAATGTGAATGAAGCCATGTCATGTATAATAGACCGGGCTGGTCTCCATATCGATCATTCCATGTCAAACCGAACACCTTCTTTACATCACCATTTCCGATTTCGTTGAAACTTTGTACGATAACTAAACTTTATAAAATATTTGATTCGTAGAAGACGAAAAAAAAACCGGATTTTTTTTTTTTCAAAATATATGACCAATTGAAAATTGCGAAAATCAAGAAAAACATGCCGAGGTATAAACATTGAAAATGGTGTAGTGAGAAAACGCGTGGCAACAATTAAAAGAATGATGGCTTATTTTAAAGGTAATTACGAGTTCTTTTCGCTGGCGTGGTTGGCTATTGTTGCTACTGACAACAATTTTGTTTATTTCTGATTTTTCTTCTTCTTTTGTATTATTCACTATGAAAACACCAACCTAAAAATTCAGAACAAATATAGGCATATTCCCTGATCGATTCTAAACAAACCCTGAAAATTTCAGTTTGGAGAAATAACGGGTTGTATTTTTAAAGAAACATTTACTAAATGTAGTCACCCGAAAAAAGTATTTTCTGAACGATTGATCATAAAATAACATACACAAAAGTTTTATTGATGTCTTGAAGAAATAAAAACACTGGTGTGAACAGAAATTATGTGATACATAATATCATTATATATATATATATTAATTCAGTATTTCGGTCGCAATTACGCCAACTTAGAGAAAAAGGACGCAAAGTTTCATTTAGTTCTAAGCACAATTGCGACCTGGACTTTGATTACAAGAATAGATGGACAGACGGACGGACATCGCTAAATCGACTCAAAAAGTCGATCGGTATAATAAACGATGGGTCTATCTCGTTTCCTTTTGGGTGTTACAAACAAATGCACAAAGACATTATACCCTGTGGTGTAGGGTATAAATACCGTAGGATATATTTCTATTCATATTTGATTTCCCTTGAAAGTTTCCAGGTGACAAATTTAATTCTATCCCAATTTTTATAATTTCGTACTGGTTTCATATGTAAAGTAAATTGTTATTTAGAAGTTTTTGACCTCTTATTTCGTCCATTCTTCTAGGAAAACAAGAAATTTAAAGTTTAACCAGCAAGAGGGTTTAAGTATTGACATTGTGTCAGCAAAGGCTATTTATGAAATGTTCCTCTTCCTAAAACCACAAAAATGTACCCTCTTTCAAAACCATTCAAGCAATTTTGTAATAACTATATCCTTCATTCAATGCTAAAAGTGTATTTACCTCTGGAATTAGTATTTTAATTCAAATAACACTGTCCAACAAATTAAGACTTTTTAGTTGGAATTGGAAATAAAGTAGACCATTTTCGAAGAATATAATTCTAGAGCTTTATTTAAAATGTATGTGTCTTTGGTGACCCAAACTGAAATTTTCCGGCAAATTCGATCGTAGAACATTATAATCCTTAAATGTCCTTTTTGAAAGGACATTATAATTCAACTCATATAATTCAACAATGTAGTTCTGACAAGAAGAATTCACTCAGGCATTAATTTACAACATTTAACACTTGAAATCTACACCTGAGACCGTATGAACTATATATATTCTTATTCTTTATACTATTCCAAGACGATCTAGCCATGTCCGTCCTTCTGTCCGTCTGTTGAAAGCATGCTAGCATCTACACGAAATTAGCTAGGACGGGAACATTTTCCACAAATGTGTCTTATAGTCGTAGATAGGCAGGGATTGCAACTGGGTTAAATCGGCCCAAAGGGAAAAATGTTTCCCTTACAAGGACTGAAATATATGTATTGTAGAGTATTAAAGAATTGTAGAGTATTTAAGAATGTTTTTCAATGTGGTTGCTTGTACTTACTTGATAATGGGAATGCGGTGTGTACATTCCTCTAATTGAGTGGATACAACTACAGGGTTTTCCAACAAGACATAGACATAATTTTCTCGTAAGTCTTTTAGAATGTTTGAAGTTGCTTCGAACTGATGCTGCGTCACATAAACATGATGTAAATATTTTGGAATCGATTCATTTGTTTCCTTAACTAAATCACTTACTTTGCAAACGATCTTTTCTTTAGATGTTATTTTAACATTGTAGGTTAGACCCTTTGCTCCTAATCTACTATTGTTATTTGTTTGCCATTTATAGTACCAAGTGAAATCATCATTTTCGTCACTTTTTATATCTTTATACTTACACGTTTGACATTTTCCTTCATAACAATCTTTGCTCTTAAGATCACAGACAAGTGATTGTATAAACTGCTGAGAAGATGAGCTTGGTAGTATGTTTGAACAATGTAATCTTTGCAGCAAAAAATTCATGTTGGTATGCGTTTTGCACAAGCAAGTGTCACGGCCAGTAACCTTTCTATTTACGATCCAAAACGGCTTTGCCTTATAAAATGAAGCTCTAGAAATTGTAAACGTTCCTTCTGAAATAAACTTTGCGAACAAATTATCCATTGAATCCAGTAAAAATCTCTTTCTTTTCGTTACTTTGTCTTTTTTAACGGTGTCTTTCACGCCTGGAGCTATGGCCGAATTTTCGTCTTTTTCTAAAAAACACTTAACTCTTTCAAATATGTCTTTTTTTATGGCGACTTTTTTGGCACGACACTTTTCAAGCTTTAACGTTTTAAATGTCTTATGCTTGGTCTGAGTTTTACTGGACACTAAGTGATTTATCATTTTCATGCACTTATATTTTTTAAGCAACTTTCCAGCAATGCATTGCGCAAAAATTGAACGAGATTTATTATCTCTAAAGCATTTTTTTCTTTCCCACTTCGTTCAATTTTTTTTACTTTTTCAATGTTACAGTTTTCGTTTTTTGTAGTTTGTAGTAATCGGTGATATTTCTGTTTCCATTTATTAATTATTTTATTTTTCTCTTCTATAATTTTTAGCAATTTTGTATTTTTTCTACGTAGTGCTTGTTCTCTAGCTCTTGATGAGCGGTATGTTTTTTTAAACGATCAGCAATGTTTGAATTTTCAAAACTTAAATGTGAATTATCGTCAGGGTCAGCGGTATTATCCATTAAAGGAGAAGAAATTTTGATATTTAACTCATTACTATTTTCTGAATAAGCTTCGCAATAGTTACTTTCGGTTAGTAATTGGCATTCTGTTATATTAGTTGAATTCTGAGATGTTTCTTTTCTTTCCACCTGTTTTATTTTTTCAGCACGCTTTTCCTTGTTGTATTTGTCTTTACGAAGTAGCTCTTTGGCTCGCACATCGGCAATTTTTTCACGATTTCTTCGTTGTTTTTCTCGTTTGAGTAATAGTTTTTCTGTTTATTTTATATTTTATTTTAAAATAAATTAAACGAACATAAAAAACAGTTTTACCTACCCATTGTTTTGTACACACCTTCCACTTCCAAATTCTTTCCTTTCCTTACAATTGCTTGTCCTCAAATGTTTGAACAAATGTCAAATGTTGAAACAAATGATGAAAAATAAACAAACAGCTGATTTCTTAAGGAATGTGCGATGAAAATAAATATTAGAAAATGTTAAAGTTTGTTCTATAAATTATCAAAAAATACAGAACAAAATTGAGTGGCACATCAGCGGTTTAAACAATTATTGGGTCAAATATATTTTAAATGGTAGATATTAACATGACAATTATTATGTGAAAGTGCAAAATGGATCGGTAAAACATTGAATTATCTACAACAGTTTTTTCTCCAAAATTCGCTGAAAGGCAAATTCAAAATGGAAGGCACACCCGCAGTTTTGAGAATTATAGCATCCAATATATTTTAAATTCTCCGTATGATCAATGCAATTATTATGTGAAAGTGCTAAATAGATCGGATGACGTTTTTACCTTTACGGTACTTTTTACTCAACAGGAACAGCTAAAAATTATTTTTTTAATTGATTGGCACATCCGCAGTTTAAAGAATTAAAGGTTGAAATTTGGCTTATATCATAGAGTTTATAGGCACTATTGTTTTGTGAAAGTGCTAAAATGATCGGATTGTCCCTTTTGGTTCTATTGCAAGTTAAGCTTGAAAACCCTATGAAAATCAACAAAATTTAACCTAAAATGGCTCTCGGTACCAAAATAATAATTCGATCTATTTAGCACTTACACACATTATTAGTAGTACTCATATTTACCGATCACACAGGGTTGCCACTAGTTATTTTTCAAACTGCGGATGTGCTCTTCAAAAAATATGAAATTTCATGATCTGCACGCATCGACCTGATGATGTTTGTACTGTCATAATTTCTTTGTTGCTGAAGGCACACTAAATTGTTTGGTCGCCTTTTGTTAGTATCTTTGTCGTTTATAACCCAATATTAAAAAATTTGCAATTACGTTCACGCTGAAAGCGCAAAAAAGAAAATTGTATTAATTTTCGTTTTATGCAAAAACAGAGTGACATATTTTGAAGAGCTACCATTTATTCCTCAGTGATGGCACATGCTTTTTTCAACATATAGAAGATTTTGCAACATCATTACTATCATCCACAAAAAGATTAGAATGATTTTCGTTTATGCTAAAAAAGTTATAGCCAAAAGAGTTGAACAACTTTCGAAAGTTACAAGCAAAATTAGGGTAAATTAGGGTAGACCTTAGCTCAGTAGACTACATTAACAGCATAATTTTAAAACTTTAGGATGTTGGCGAGGTTAAACTCGTCGTTTTGAAAATTATGACACTTTCAGAAATATTATATATTGCTCTTAAAGTGGTTAGAAGCCTGAGTGACATGGAATCGTACTATACCGTAGATTTGCCCATATACGTTTTTTTTTTTCAAATTCGTACTATCAAGGGATAAAATGGGAATAAAGGGATAAAATGTTTATTTTGGTTTGGCTATATTAAAATAATTGATATTTTCCTGTTACTGCGACTTCTACGACAGCCTCTGTGGAATGCTATCCATGGTGGTAGGTATATAATTCAGAACAGTGTAAATATAAAATATATCTAATTTGAGTTCACAGTGATATCAATTTCGATTTCTATCAAATTTAATGTGCAGAAAACCCTTGATAGATCATTTACTACCACATAACTACCATAATATGTCTCTTACAATTTCACAAAGCAATATTCCGTGATATCGGTACAGTGTAATTCAAAGAATATAGATTTTTTGGTGACCCGGTGTAATGTATAACCACGTGTCAACTTTGGTTGAGCCTTTGATCTGCCGTTAATACTGTTGAATGCGCTCTTTAACGCCTTTTTACTTATTTACACAGAAGTGTTGGCAATGAACTAGAATTTTTGATTGCTGTTTCCCGCTGTAATTTATCTATGCCCGGTATTAAGAAAATGTTTCAATTCTTGCCTTGGGTCTATTTGCTGTTCATGGATGATGCCACGAAGTTGTTGTTTTTTCTAAAATTCCATTTAACACATTGAGACTACTGCTCCCATATTTATTTAATATGCATTACACTTGCATACGTTTCTGATTTAATAATTTCAATTTGAAAATTTGTTAGTTGAATTAACCTTATTTTTCTTTTCCATGTACTCCCACACACACACAGACAGTCCCTCACTGATACTCACACACACGCAGAAGATCTTGTACATGACAGACAGAAAAAAAAAGAAGCGAGAAAAAAGTAGTGAAGGTGTATACAAATGCAATTTATGATAAAAATTAATTTGCTGCAGGGAAATTACGTCATAATGTCAAGAGTGATGTTATATGCTCCAATTATTACCATGTGTACAACACACACACACACGCTTACAACGACATCTTTTAACACCAACATATAGGTATATGGTGTGCACAGTGCCGCAACGGACGTAACTATGAGGTACAGTGGGCGATTTTGGCGGATTTTAGATATCCTACAACACTAGAATAACACTGTGTATAATTTTTTAAGTCTTTGAAATATAACCACTACGACAAAAGAAAAAACCCGTGTCTCCCAGTTTTGCCCAAAGCCATTCACTTTTTATAGGCCCCCCAAAGATTTGGGGCCTCGGTGTCATTTTTGCAAAAAAGTGATAATTTCCTCAGGCTCATATCTTGCAAACCGTTTGGAATTTTGATTTACTTTCTGAGGCAAAGTTGTAGCTAAATAACAAAAATTGTAATCATATAGAATCAAAAAATTATCAATCTTCAAGGCCAAAATCGCCAAAAAAACTTAAAAAATCTATATTTTGTAAACCTTTTTTCCACTGTTCAGGTCCATAGGTAGCAAACCGTTCTAAATTCAAGGAAATAGTCCACAACAAAAATGTACCTAAGATCTCAGTAAACAACTTTCTAGAACATATGAACTTCTTAGGAATGAGTGTTAACACAGTTTAGGTAGCGCATAGGTAGCCACAAAAGTGAAAAATTTCCCGATTTTGTTATACCCTCCACCTCCAGGATGGGGGTATACTAACTTTGTTATTCCGTTTGTAACACCTTGAAATATCGACTTGAGACCCTATAAAGTATATATATTCTTGATCGTCATAAAATTCTAAGACGATGTAGCCATGTCCGTCAGTCTGTTGAAAGCATGTTAGCATCTAAACGAAAGGAGCTAGAACGTCCAATTTTTCCACAAATGGGTCTTATAGTCGTAGATCGGTTGGGATTGAAACTGGGCGAAATCGGCAAAAAGAGAAAAACTTTTCCCTCACAAGGACTAAAAATACACATAATATCCCTAATATTTTAGAGTATTTAAGCACATTTTTTCAATATGTCTACTTGCACTTACATGCTATTGGGTATGCGCATTCCCCTATAACAAAAAGTGCTTTTTAGTCGTAGGGGATGAAATGGGGCAAAAAGGGATAAAAATGGTACATATTAAACGACAATAGTTAAAAACACGAAATTCGGTGTGTACATTCCTCTAACTGAGTAGAGACATAACATAAAAGTATTTTTCAAATTTGTACTGTTATTGGGTAAAATGGGAATAGAGCGATAAAACTGGTACCAACCAATCGGCTGCACTTAAAATAATGAAAGATAATGAGTATACATTCCTCTGATTGCGTAGACACGTAAAATAGACGGATTTTTCGAAATCCATACTTTTTGGGGTTAAAGGGGATAAAAATAGTACCAACGAAATGACCGCAGCTAAAATCTTGGAATTCGGAATGCACATTCCTCTGACTGCGTAGACACGAAAAATAAAAAGTTTTTTTCCAAATTTGTACTATCAAGGGATACAATGGGTACAGAGGGATAAAAATAGTACCAACTAAACGACTTACTAGAATGATGAATTCGGTGTGTACATCATTCTAAGTGCGTAGACACGTGAAAGAAAGATATTATAGAAAGCCGTACTCTTAAGGGGGTAAACTAGGAAAAAAGGGGATAAAAATGGTACCAACCAAAAGAATCATGAAATTCGATGTTAATATTCCTCTGACTAAGTAGACATAAAAAATAGAAGGTTTTTTTCCAAATTCGTTTTTTCCAATTCGTATTACAATGGGTACGGAGGTATAAAAATGGTACCAACCAAACGGCTACACCTGGAATAATGAAATTGGAAATTGCGCAGACATTTAAAATAAACAGATTTTTCGAAATTCGTACTTTTTGGGGTAAAAATGAAAAAAAGGGTATAAAAATAGTACCAATCAAATGACCGCAGCTAGAGTCATGAAATTCGGAGTATACATTCCTCTGACTGCGTAGACACGGAAAATAGGCGAATTTTTCGAAATTAGTACTTTCAAGGGATACAATGGTACAGAGGGATAAAAATAGTACCAACTAAACGACTACAGCTAGAATGATGAAATTCTAATTGCGTAGAAACGTCAAGGGGGTAAAAATGGTACCAACCAAATGGGCGCAGCTGGAATCATGGAATTCGGTGTATACATTTCTCTGACTGCATAGAAACGCAAAATAAAAAGTTTTTTTTCCAAATTCACAATGTTACTTTTACGACAAAAATTAGTTGAATCATGAAGTTAGGTTATTTTGCACTATGTACGTCTGATAATGGATTTTCAAAATGTGTACTTGTGGAATTAAAATAGAATGGAAATACAACCAACTGTAGCATCCACTATCTACCAATATTTAAGGTATTTAAGCTTTTTGAAAATATAAATATAAGAATATTTATTTTTTTGATTTGAAATAAATAATGGTGTGAAATAATTAAAATAATATATTTATTTATAAAATTATTTTTTCAATATTTGTATTTGTTTTGGTTGGGCTATATTAAAAAATTTATATTTTCCTGTAATATTACTGTACATCTACGAAAACCGACAACCTCCAATCCAATCCATAGTGAAGGGTATATAAAGTTCGGCCCGGCCGACCTTAACGCCGTTTTTACTTGTTTTAATTCAATTTGTTTTTTCTTTACTTCAACAGTGAGATACTCTGCTAACTATTACCTCAGAGAGTAAATCAAAATTCCAAACGGCTTGCAAGATATGAGCCTGTGAAAATAATCACTGTTTTGCACAACTGACACCGAGACCCCAAATCTTTGGGGGTCTATAAAAATAGTAAATGACGTTGGGCAAAACTGAGAGACACGGATCTTTCTTGGTGTTTTATCACGTAGTGGTGTTCGTACATGGTTATATTTTTTTGTGTTGCACTGTGTAATTCTCGATTAGGTTTATCAAAATATTTATGTACACTGTGCCCTATACCTCGCACAGTGTTCCAAATTTTTTGTCGACATGCCATTTGTAAATAAATTTTTATTCTAAAGGGTGATTTTTTAGCTATTATCGTTTGGCAACACTGGTTTAAACAGCTGACGCACGTTTCGTGTTTTGTTTCACTGTCAAACATCTTCAGTTTGGTCTATAATTTAACCATGAACCGTTTTACAAACGAACAACGTTTGCAAATTATTGAATTTTATTATCAAAATGCGTACTCTGTTAAGAAAGTTCATCGCGCGCTTCCACTTTATGGTCAGTTTAATCGACCCACCGAAGCAGCTATTCGGGCTATTGTGACTAAATTTCGCACCAAATTTACACTGTTGGACATTAAACCACCAACACGCTTACGTAGAGTGCGAACTGAAGAAAATATCGCAGCTGTATCGGCCAGTGTTAATGATGACCATCAATTATCGATTCGTCGCCGTTCGCAGCAATTGGGCCTCTGTTACTCAAAAACGTGGAAATGCCAAAATTGGACTAAGCGGATGGACCATTTGAGGCGCAGTCAAGGTCAACATTTGCATGAAATAATCTTCAAACATTAAATTATATGGACCGTACTATCGAATCAAATAAGGATTTCACGCATTTTTCTAAATTTTATGTGTTTTTTTGATAAACTTTCCTATAGCTTTTAAAAAATCACCCTTTATAAAATATAGAACAAAAAGGTCTTAATCCAGGACAATACCCCATTTAAATGAAAATTACGAATTTTTCAAAATTTTAAATAAATTTCCGGCGGGACATTTTTCAGAAGAAACCCAAGTCTCTTTTTACATGGCCTATTGATTTTTCTAAAGCGATTGTATATTTCAAAAAAGTGTAAAAAACTTACCCTAGTGTCCATATCGTCTCAGGCACAACCTCTAACAACAGACTCCTGTTTATTTATTTCTCCCATATCCCCCAGTGTGCACACTGAGCACACACACCCACTCACATATACCCCGTGTCCCGACCAATGCACACCTACACAAACCCGACGTTTTGCAAACGTGAAGTGACATCCACCGCAACACAATTTTGTTGCACTAAATTTAAAATTAACTTCTATGGTTTCATTCCTTGGCTTGCTTGCTTGCTAGGTTGGTTGGTTGGCTGGCTGGCTGATTCCCTTCATTCTTATATTTTTCATCATCCGCCTCCTTGTCGCCCTTGGCGACGGCCTCACCACCTCACCGCAGCTGTTGAAGAGCTGTGTGCGAGAGCAGAAAAAAAACTGAATACAAGTTGACAGCAGCAGCATCCCCGTGAAGGTTGGCTGTTGGTAGTAAGTGTAAGCGATTTCTTCAAGTTTTTTTTTTTTGCATTTTCCATTCTTTCGTTTTGTTGTGATTTTCATAAAGAAAAACATTTATGAACCAAATAACTGCACACTCGGGGCGAGCTGGCAAAACCAAAGGTACAGGCCAGAGCGGCGGGCATAGTGATGAAGTTGCAATACAGCAACGACGTTCCTTCGTAACGAGATGATGCAAAAAAATTGTGGAAATTATGAAATTATTATAAATAAAGTGAAAGCAAAGGCCGAGGGTGTAGCGGGTGTCAGCACTGCATGGGCGATATGTGCGAGTGTGTGTATGTGAGCTAACATAAAGTATGACTTAATGTCGAATGTAAAGGCGCTTGAAAGAGGTGTGAAGCGTTTTACGCTGGAAGTGGATTACAATAGCCGTTTAGGCTTAAAGTTGCCTCAATGTCTGGAGAATAAATGCTGAATACTGTAAACGTAAAGCCAGGCAAATATTCTCTTGTTCTATTCGAGAAAAATAAAAAATTCTCGATAAAATTCAATTTAAGTCAGATTGGGGCGAAATTCTATATGCAGGCGACGTTTTCAAAGATGCCGAAAGGTGTAGCAAGCTGGCGTTTCCATAATGAAAGCGAAATCCTACTCGGAGGTACTCCGAATACAAGATATTTTGTTAGACATTTTGTTTTGAAAAATATTAATAAAGTGTGGCAGCCCTGAAACGATAAAGTTTTCATTTATTATGAAATAGCAAATACCCCCTACTTCGTACGCGGAAAAATAGTATGGTATTGATAGTATTTTGTATCGGTATTCAAACAATTTTTTTATATTTTAAAATTGCCTTAGTGTAATGATATCACTTTCAGCGTAAATCGTTTGTAAACGTTCACAAATTTTGAAGAATCGCTACGTATTCAGAGGTATATAACTTTTCGCTACGATTTAAACACCTTGTACAAATTATATACGTAGTCAATAGTTTTTTTAATTTATAGGCACAAAATGGAAACAATTTTTTACAAAAAATCATATAAAGTAGAAAATTATTTGCAAGTTTCTTTATTAAGCTGTGAAAATTATGTCCTTACTACAGAGTAGGAGCGTATATATCATTTGGGATAGAAACAAAGTGTAACGCATTGAAGGACAGATTTAAAACCATAAGTATGTCCCAAGTCCCTTTCACGTGCGTCTGACTCGCAGGTATACACGATAGCTCTGGAAGGAACTTAAAGAATTTATTTAAACTCTGCACATAGTACTATTTTCCCAAACTTAGTTTAAGTTCGGAAATGGGAGAAATTGATATACACCTTATGGTACCCCCACACGTATAGTACATATTCCAAAACAAACGACCCGTTCGTAAAATTAAACCTAATATGATGGTGATTTTTTAAGAGCTTGATAACTTTAAAAAAAAAAAAACGCATAAAATTTGCAAAATCTCATCGATTCTTTATTTGAAACGTTAGATTGGTCCATGACATTTACTTTTTGAAGATAATTTCATTTAAATGTTGACCGCGGCTGCGTCTTAGGTGGTCCATTCGGAAAGTCCAATTTTGGGCAACTTTTTCGAGCATTTCGGCCGGAATAGCCCGAATTTCTTCGGAAATGTTGTCTTCCAAAGCTGGAATAGTTGCTGGCTTATTTCTGTAGACTTTAGACTTGACGTAGCCCCACAAAAAATAGTCTAAAGGCGTCAAATCGCATGATCTTGGTGGCCAACTTACCGGTCCATTTCTTGAGATGAATTGTTCTCCGAAGTTTTCCCTCAAAATGGCCATAGAATCGCGAGCTGTGTGGCATGTAGCGCCATCTTGTTGAAACCACATGTCAACCAAGTTCAGTTCTTCCATTTTTGGCAACAAAAAGTTTGTTAGCATCGAACGATAGCGATCGCCATTCACCGTAACGTTGCGTCCAACAGCATCTTTGAAAAAATACGGTCCAATGATTCCACCAGCGTACAAACCACACCAAACAGCGCATTTTTCGGGATGCATGGGCAGTTCTTGAACGGCTTCTGGTTGCTCTTCACTCCAAATGCGGCAATTTTGTTTATTTACGTAGCCATTCAACCAGAAATGAGCCTCATCGCTGAACAAAATTTGTCGATAAAAAATTTCGAACCGAACACTGATTTTGGTAATAAAATTCAATGATTTGCAAGCGTTGCTCGTTAGTAAGTCTATTCATGATGAAATGTCAAAGCATACTGAGCATCTTTCTCTTTGACACCATGTCTGAAATCCCACGTGATCTGTCAAATACTAATGCATGAAAATCCTAACCTCAAAAAAATCACTCTTTATAACCTCTATACTTTCCACGCAAATTGACATATGCGTTGGAGAAATGTACACACCGAATTTCTCTTCATATTCTAGCTGAACACTTTGGTTGGTACTATCTTTATCCCAAATCGCGAAATTTGGTTGGTACCAATTGAACCACTTTTGATCCGCTTCCCCCTTTAAAGTACACATTTGATACAATCCAATTGTATTGCAGTATCTATTTTAATCGCTTTTTTTCCAAGTTCAACTAAAAAGTATAAATATTGAAAATCAGTTAATGTTTCGCGTCTACGCTGTCAGAAGAATATGCACACCGAATTTCACGATTTTAGTTTCAGCCGTGTTGTTGGTACCATAGGGATATAAAAAGGTACGAATTTCGAAAAATATATTAATTTTGTGTTTCTATGCATGTACAAACCGAATTTCATGATTGGTACCGCTGTTATCCGTTTTTACCCAATTTCACACCTAAAATTTTAAATTAAGGAAGAATATTTTCTTGGTCGTATTCGCGTTATAAGAGTAATACGCATTCCAAATTTCAAGATTCTAGGTCCAGTCTTTTGGTACACAATTTTGGTGGTACAATTTGGCGGTGGTACTATTTTTAACCCATTTAATCCCTTAAAAGTATAAATATCAGAAAATTCCTTATTATTACTCATCTACATTGTAAGGCGAATATGCGCACCGAATTTTATTATTGTAGCGTCATCAATGTTGTTGGCACTTTTTTATACCGCTTTTTTCGTTTTGCCCTTTAAAAGTTCGTATTTCGAACAATTCCTTCAATTTGCGTTTTTAATCATTTTCAGGGCTGCCATGCCGAATTTCATGATTCCATCTCCGTCTGTTTGATTGGTACCATTTTGTATCCCTTTCTACCCAATTTTACTCACAAAATGCCCGTTCCGAATTTCATAATTCTAGGCCCAGTTGTTTAGTCTGGGCTGTGGTACAATTTTGATCCCATTTAATCCCTTAAAATTACAAATTTCGAAAATTGCCTTCTTATCAGTGATGTGTGCAGTAAAACGAATATACATACCGAATTTCATTATTGTGGCGTCAACCGTGTTGTTGGTACCTTTTTTATCCCCTTTTCCCTTTAAAAGTACAAATTTCGAAAAATTCCTTTATTTTGCGATTCTAAGCATTTTGAGGGATGTACACACCGAATTTTATGGTTTCAGCTCCATCCATTTTATTGGTACTATTTTTATCCCTTTTACCCGCTTTCATCCCCAAAAAGTACGAATTTAAAAAAAAATATTTTCTTGGGCGCGTTGAAGCTATAGGAATTTTTTTACCAAATTTCAAGATTCTAGTCCCAGCCGTTTGGTCATTGCGGTGGTACAACTTGTTCTAAATTCTCTAAAATTTTTACAATGAGATTTGCAGCATTTTCTGCAATATCAACATAAATTTAGAAGTACTTAACCTTATTTTTATATTATGTGAGTTATTCGACCTTTTTATTTTAAATTTTTATTAAGTTTTTAATCAAGCTCTAGTTTTTAGTTTTCCTTTTATTTATTTCATTCAATATTTCGTCATTCATCAAATAAAGTCTACAGGAATACATAGTGTTCTACATGTTTGTTTGATGTTGATGTAGAACGATATGTTTACCTGGAGATTATATCCGATGGATGCCGAAAAATTTAAATAAAATAAATAAAGAACAATCGAGAAATATGGCCATTTGCAGCGGAAATTAAAAAAAATAAACATATATTTTAAAAAAAAATAATTTCCTTACTTTTTTAAGTTTTAAAAATATGTTTTATTAATATTAACGTTTTGTTTTCGATATTTAATGTCGGTGGTCTGTTTATAAATTTATATAGATTTCTGATCAGGATGTTACATTTAATTACAATGCATGAACAATACAATGCATCTATATTTAACATTATTTTCCCATTTTACGTCTGTATTTCTAAAATTTATATTGTTCCGAGAAGGGAACATTATTTCCTTTTCCTGGAGAAATTATTTTTAGTATTTTTTAAATTGATCCCTAATTATTTTGTGTATTGATCCTATGAATCGGTATGCCTTAATGTATACAACAATTTGTATTTCTTTATTGTCTAATGTAATTTGAGAAATTCTTCCAAAATATTGTCTAATTATAAAATAATATAAGTAAATTCTGTATAATGGATGTAATCAAGGAAAAGAAAATATTTTTATTATATTTTGTCTTAAAATTAACAGATTTATTTAAAATTAAACTAAAATAAAATTATAAATTGAAAAATATAATTAAATAGAAATCCTAGAAGATTTTTCTTGTAATTTATATTAAATATATTAATTTATACGGAATGAGTTCTAAATAGAAGAAAATACCACCCTAAAGTGCAAAGGGCTTATGATATTGAAGTTACGTTAAAATTGGCTTCTGCCTTCTAATCTGGGCTTGATCTTAGGTTGATAAGTGAATAATTCGGTCAATCAGTCAGTTAGCCACTCAAAAATGTTCTGCATACATATGGATAACTTTCATCCTACCTATACGCATCCCCCTTTTGCATGTGTTTCATAGTTCATATTCAGTTTCTATGTAAGTTCGGTGCAAATTAGAAAATTCCCTTAAGTATCCAATTATGAAAATGAGCAGACATCTTGTATGACATCAAAACGACGCTGACGACGACAACTTTTCTTTCTGTCTCTCCATAATTCGTTTTTTTTCCTACTGCTTCCCGAAGCTAGTAGAAAAAATCTTAACTTTTTCCACTTCACTCTTTTATCGCGTACATTATCTAACAAAGAACAAGGCATAATACAAAAAGAAAAAAAAAACAACAACAACCATGTAAGAAAACTTAAATATTTTCCTGCATCCACAAGGATTCGTTTAGTTTATACTTTGCGACACCAGGATCAAACAAAAGGGAGCGAACGAGAGAAAAAACGCAACTAACAACTACATATTTGCAAACAAGCTTTTTAAAGCTGGTAAAAAGGAAGTGAAAAACAAACTATGCCACATAGTTGGCGCCTTTTTGTAAAACCCACAACAACAGCAACAAGACTGCGATATAAAGCGAGGCACGTTGTACTTGCAGCTAACCACACATCTTCGCACACACACGCACATTTACAAAAAACTCCTAGACGGCTGACTTCCTTCAATTGCAGCAACTTGTTTTGTTGTTGTTGTCGCTGTTGCTGTTGTTGCTTAAACAGGCATTAAACAATAACAGCTGTTTAACGTGAGAGGAGGAAAGAAACATGCCGCACAAAGGAAAACAACACAGAAATGTGTCTTCCGCCCACGTGCTGCATGCAGCATTGCCACTTTTTTAAAGGTGTAAAGGGAATACGTTTGCATTCCGTGGCGGGGTGGCATTCAAGTGGCAATTTCCAACAGAAATGAACATGTGTGCTGGTAGTTATTTTTAAGAACTGGAGAGTAATGAAGTAAGTTAGAGTGACTTATTATGTTGCAATGATTAATTAACTCAGACGACTTAGCCAATATCATTTGTCAGAGTACACCGGAGCGTATGATTTATGGTAGGGAATATTTAATATTGCTCATACGACAGCGGTTTCTCCTGAATTTAACCAATGAACCTTAAAACACCGCAAAAGTACACCTTTTCAATTGTAATTCAAAAGACATCACTTAAATTCAAAAATTCCATTTGAAATTCAAAAATTTCATTTGAAATTCAAAATTTTCATTTGAAATTCAAAAAATGTCAACTGAATTTCAAAACTCGTCATTTGTAATTCAAAAGACATCATTTGAAATTCAAAAGACATCATTTGAAATTCAAAAGACATCATTCGAAATTCAAAAGACACCATTTGAAATTTGAAAATCAAAACTCGACATTTGTAAATATCACTTGAAATTCAGAAATTCCATTTGAAATTCTGAGTTCTGAAACGAAGAGTTATGAATTTCCAATGAATTTTTTTGAATTTCAATTGATATTTTTTGAATTTCAGTTGATATTTTTTGAATTTCAAATGAAAATTTTGAATTTCAAATGAAATTTTTGAATTTCAAATGGTGTCTTTTGAATTACACATTAAAAATAGTGTAGTGCGATTTTTAAAGAAATTCTATCTTAAAGCCAGTAGGAAGTGCCTACAATATAACGGGTTAATCATCGTGACATTTGATGCTACTGTAAAACAAAAACTCATAAATTTTAAAATGAACTTAAAATATTTATTATCGGTTAAAAGAATAAATGTTTGATGATGATGAGGTGGTCCATTCGGAAGATCACATTTTGGGCAACTCGTTCGAGCATAGCAACTGTATAGACCATTCACTGAAAGTAACTTGTGGATGAATTGTGGCACAAGTTGAATTTTATACGCTTTAAAGCCGATGTCCTCACGTAAAATACGCAAAGTTGTCGGGTACGACAAGTCAAGGTGCTGAGAATGACGACGAATCGATTAGCAACGGTCTAAGCTACAGCTGCCATATTCTCTTCACTGTTTTTCGTAATACTCTTGTACAATTTGGAGACACTGTTGTAGTGCGAGTCTTTCCAATTGACACTGAACTAAAATGACAAAGCAGTTGGATATGAGACATGCGTGATCTGTCAAAAAAGTCTATTGAAAATCAAACCCGATATGTGGATGAAATACAATATGTAAAAAGACACAAAGGCATAACTTACACCAATGAGTACATTTCAAACTTTAACCGGTATATTAGAGGGCACCATCCTATAAGGAAATTGTAATATTTGCATACAATACCATCTAATGGAAGCGTTGTAATAAGTCTGCGATAGGACAGCGGTAACTACGTAATTTATATTTTTTCTCTTGATTAAACTATGCTACAAAAACTTGGTGACACGAAAACTACATACAAAGGGAGAAACATAGAAACAAACGATTTTTTGTAGAAGTCCCTCCATCCAGGATGGGGATATACTAACTTAGTCATTCCGTTTGTAACACCTTGAAATATCGACCTGAGACCCTATTCTTGATCGTCATAAAATTCTAAGACGATCTAGCCATGTCCGTCCGTCCGTCTGTTGAAAGCACGCTAGCATCTAAACGAAAGGAGCTAGAACGTTCAAATTTCCCATAAATGCGTCTTATAGTCGTAGATCGGTTGGAAATGAAATGGGGCGCAATCGGCCCAAAGGGAAACATTTTTTCCTCACAAGGACTAAAAATACCCATAATAATCCCTAATATTTTAGCGTATTTAAGTATGTTTTTTGAATATGTTTGTTTCTATTTGCTTGATATTTGGTATGCGCATTCCTTTATAGCAAAAACGTGCACCATAAAGTGATTCTTATTTGTAGGGGGTGAAATGGAGCAAAAAGGGATAAAAATAGTACATATTAAACGACAACAGCTAGAAACACGAAATTCCTCTAATGGAGTAGATACATAATCTAAAAGTATTTTTTTCCAAATTAGTACTTTTAAGGGGTAAATGGGAATAGAGGGATAAAAATGGTACCAACCAAACGGCTGCCCCTAGAATAATCAATTTCGGTGTATACATTCCTCCGATTGCATAGACACGTAAAATACACGGATTTTTCAAAATTCGTACTTTTGGGGTTAAAATGAAAAAAAGAAGGATACAAATAGTACCAATCAAATGACCGCAGCTAGAGTCATGAAATTCGGAGTATACATTCCTCTGAGTGCGTAGACACGGAAAATAAACGGATTTTTCGAATTTCGTACTTTCAAGGGATATAATGGTACAGAGGGATAAAAATAGTACTAACTAAACGACTACAGCTAGAATGATGAAATTCTAATTGGGTAGAAACGTCAAATAAAGAGATTTTAGATAGTCGTACTCTTAAGGGGGTAAAAATGGTACCAACCAAATGGCCGCATGTATACATTCCTGCATAGTCAAAATAAAAAGTTTTTTTTTTTTTAAATTTTTGTTTTGTTTTTTTCTTTTACGGCAAAAATTGGTTGAATCATGAAGTTAGGTTATTTTGCACTATGTACGTCTGATAATGGATTTTCAAAATTTAGACTTTTGGAATTAAAATAGAATGGAAATACTACCAACTGTCGCACCCACTATCTACCAATATTTATGGTATTTAAGCTTTTAGAAAATACAAATGGAAGAATATTTATTTTTTGAATTGACGTATTGGTAGCCTTGCCTTATAGGCGTGGTTTGAAATAATTAAATTTTTATATTTATTAATATTTTTTTTAATATTTGTATTTGTTTTGATTTGGCTATATAAAAAAATTTTATTTTCCTGTAATATTACTGCAGTTCTACGAAAATGGACATCCTCTGTGGAATACAATCAATGGTGGAGGGTATATAAAGTTTGGCCCGGCCGAACTTAACGCCGTTTTTACTTGTTTATGCTGCATTTTTCTCAAAACAATTTTTATTTATTAATAGACCATTGGCAGCACTTTAAATATAAATTTTTCCTTGCCTTAAAATAACTCATTGGTCTTATTATTGGACTTTTAGATTGATTTTTTATGGTTTTCAAGTGATAGCTAAAACTCATATTTCTTGGAAAAATTTTGTAAGTTGTGTTATGAAAAATAAATAGAAGGGGTCAATACCTTTCGAATGATTCCTAAATGGGTAATATCGTACGAAAAATGAAACACTGGCTCCATTTTTATAAAATAATTTAATAAAGGTAAAGGTTTTTCAGAGCCACCACTTTCAAGCTCTTTTTACATAAATCACGCTGTGGCGTCAAATTTTCCTGATGTTCATCATTTAGGCATCATTCGCAAGGTATTGGCCACCAAATACGAAAAAGTTTTCTGCTGCCACTATGAAAAAATACAAATAAAAAAAACTTAAAACGTCCAATAATTCGACCAATAAGTTACTCTAAGACAAGTATCAAAATTTATATTTAAAGTGATTTTAAGGGTCTATTATTTCAGAAAAAATGTTAACAAAAATGCAACACAAAATTACACGGGAAAAACATGACTTTTAGTGGTGTTTTCAGGAGCGTTCAGCTCACAGACTACTTGATCTAGGAACTAAATATTAAGGCTGTTTTTTTAAGGCCGGGATAACAAAAACTATAATAAACATTTATTTTTTGCTCAAAATAAAAAAAAATATTTTTTCACATTGTCGCCAACTACAATATAAATATTTGCATCAAAACAAATTTTCAAAAAATTATTTTGTGTAGACTTTTTTGGACTTAGCCTCGATAACCATAAATTTGACTTATACTGGATAATTATCCAGGCTAAGTCCAATATTTTTAATATAAAATATTTGTTTCAAAATTTGTTTTCATACACACACTTATATTGCTGTTGGCGATAATTTTAAAAAATAAATTTTTATTTTGAGTGAAATTTTAACTTTTTATTTAGGTTTTTCTTGTCGCAGCTTAGTTATCCAGTCTTAAAGAAAAACAGCCTTATTATGCAAATCATCATTAAACAATCCCAACTTTATTTGCATAGGGTGACTGGAAAGTATTTTTACACTTCTATGGACAGTGATCCAGCCTAATTGACACCCACCAATTCAAATCCATCAACTATTTATCATTTCATTTGTTGTAATTCATTTCAGCTTATTTTAATTTATATTTTTCCTTATCAATATAAATTAAACATTTACATAGTTTGTTAGTTTGAAGACAAAATTTATTGCTCTAAGTTTAGGTAAATATTTAGCTGATACCTTGCCATTGTGCACAGATACCCAGCAGTCCTAATAACGACTGATTGTCTTTGCGTAATATTCCTAACTGCTTTTATCAAATTCAGATTAAAAACGCCATTCAAATTTCACATTCAAGGAAAAACTATTATCAAAACTCCATTAGCAAGCATACCTGTGGCCTAATTAGCGTCAAAGTTCCCACAAATACCTGATTTATTGCTGGGCGAGCATTAGCTATTGTTGAGAAGTTGAAAGAGAACATTTCAAAGCGATTGCTCACTCAAGGAACATATATAGGACCATTAAAATGTGGTGCAAAACTACAGAAAGGCCAAGTGAAACGATATGAAAAATTACGATTACAATTTTAATTATGTAAATTTAATGAAGAAGAAAATTGCCCTGCTTCGCCTCGCCCACAAACACTCTGCTAGACTACCAAACTGGACCAACCTCTCCCACTCCACCACTTCATTTCAGCTGGCAATGGCATCACAACACTCGAGGAAGACATTAACACAGAGAATGCTCTGTGCAATCATTAAAAGAATTACAACGGCTCCGAAACGTGGAAACGTGAACGTGAATATGAACGAGTGACTTTCACTGTTCACGGTGAATGGGCAAATGGCAAAGGAATCACGGGCTCCGGAGCAGACAGAGCGCGCGAGCTCCTCTCATATTAAAAAATGTTTGCAATTTACCGCATTTTAGGTTTGCATTACGGTTTTATGGCGCGCGCTTTTTAAGTAGCTGCCGCCGCCGCTCGCGTTCCCGTTTCCCATTCTATCGCGTGTTGGTTGTTGTCGTTTTTTGGCGTGTTTTCTTCTTCTTCGTTGAATCATTTTCTTTTTTTAGGTCTTTATGTGTACGTGTGTGTATGTGTGTGTGTACCAGTGTTGTTATTGCCGTTTTCTAAGGGTGGTTTTCCTTTTTAAATTAAGCTAAAATACAACTTCTTTTTTGCTCTTTAGCCTGGTCTTTATCGGCGTGTGAGTGTATGTGTGTATGTGTGTTTGTGTTTTTTTCGTTTATGGGTTAATTAATAAAATGACCTTAACAGCTTTTTTGTAGTCTCCTTTTGCACATTCTTCTCATGTTGCTTTCGCTTGATCTTTTTTTCTGTGTGCTGTGTGTTCACGGTGTCTCATGCTCTTCCCCCTTTTTTTCTTCTCCCATTTAATGATACTTGCTTAATAAGCCTTCTGTGAGTTGTACATTCGCCGGGTTAAAGAGGAGAATAACTGGAGTCTATAAAGAGAAGTAATGCTAATTATGATCGGTATTAAACGGCATGCCGATGCAGTATCTCACAGCGCTGGAGGTCGTTGTTGCGGGTCACAAGGTTGGTTAGAATGCCATTATGTTGACATTTTGACTCGTCCATTTGCTGCGACATTCCTCGAAAAATACACACACTTCTAGCACGATAGATGTTTATACTACTTGTACTTGCAGCAGCAACCTACAGACGGTGTTATATGTTCCTAAATTATTAGACGCTTTCTTCGATCTTTATAGGTCATAATATATGTCAATCTTCGATTTCTTCCAAAATTAAGAAAACCGTTGACTTACTCGTAATCATTTGCCAAGGGTGTAAGAACGAATTTCCAATGTTTAGACACACTTAAAAATGGTGATTTTTTAAAAGCTATAGGAAAGTTTTTCAAAAAAACACATAAAATTCAGAAAAATGCATGAAATCTTTATTTGAATCGATTATATTGATTATTTCATGCAAATGTTGACCTTGACTGCGCCTCAAATGGTCCATCCGCTTAGTTTAATTTTGGTATTTCCACGTTTTTGAGTAACAGAGGCTCAATTGCTGCGAACGGCGACGAATCGATAATTGATGGTTAATTGATCATTAACACTGGCCGATACAGCTGTGATATTTTCTTAAGTTCGCACTCTGCGTAAGCGTGTTGGTGGTTTAATGTCCAACAATATAAATTTGGTGCGAAATTTAGTCACAATAGCCCGAATAGCCGCTTCAGTGGGTCGATTAAACTGACCATGAAATGAAAGAAGCGCGCGATGAACATTCTTAACAGAGCACGCATTTTGATAATAAAATTAAATCATTTGCAAGCGATGTTCGTTTGTAAGACGATTCATGGTTAAATTATAGACCAAGCTGAAGATGTTTGACAGTGAAACAAAACACGAAACGTGCGTCAGCTGTTTAAACCAGCGTTGCCAAAAAGATAATAGCTAAAAAAATCACCCTTTATAAGTCAAATATAATTATAGTTTACAAATCACTTGTCATAGGACTGTGTAAAATATTGTGTGATACATTTTAACTTCCTAAACTAGAAAACGATATACAATTTTGTATGTAAAGGTTTTTCACTAAATAATTTTATTAAAATTCCAATTTTTGTGGCAGGTACCTCTAATATTTGATATAGATTAAATGTAAGTATGAGGATATAAAAAGGTACATAAACTGTGGCTAAAAAAAGAAAGAAATTTGAAATGATTTGCAATTTAAATACAAGAAAAATTTGTTTATTTTATTTTTTAACTTATTTGCTTATATTTATAAGGCTGATTGACTTTTGCAGTATCCATAAGTATGATATTTGATATTTACTATATTTAAATAAATATTAATTTGTAATTCAATCAAAAAACGCCTGTAACTCCTAAAAAATTTTACCGAGTACGTTAAAATAGGTCATGCATTTCAGGAGTTACAGGCGACAAACCTTTTTGAAAAAATCGTAATTTAAATTTCTCATAATTCGTGAAATAAATATTTTTTTATTTATTTTGGTTTAAGACCAAAGGTTGTGCTGAAGTCTTCAGCAGAGCCCAAAATTAGCAAAAAGGAAAAGTGAGACCTTAATTGTTGCAGCTAAAAGTTGACTGCGCAGTTTCAATGGGCGCTACCCCATCTCGTCAGAACTTTCGCAACGAATGTATGTCTTTGACTTAAATCAGGGTTCATATTAGTACCAGCGGTCACATACGACAAATGAGAAGCGCTGATAAACAAAATATTCCACCGAACTAAGTCGACACACTAAATATCTCTAAATATCTCCAAATATATCCAAGCGAGGGCAAAAATCGTACCGTTTGGCATGGAATAACTCGTAATCTGTCTATATTAAAAGTTTAGCAAAACTATACTGATATTAATGTTATAAATTGCTTTAGAATTATCTGTTGCTTATACTTGGATATATCCCATAGTAACCAGACAGTCTTTCAAGTTATTCTGAATTGCTATTACATTCTTCTTCCTATATGTAGAAGAAAATATTTATCAGATTCGTTCAGAAATATGTGGTATAAATGTAGAGCCACCAGCTGACAGGACTCTATGCAAACTCTTTTGAGGTGTTTTTGCAGATGTTATTTTGAAATGAATTTTCGAAATGTATTTACACATAAATATGGAAATCTACTGACTTACACATTAACTGCATTTTTATTGCCTATTATTGTTTCTTATTAATTATGTTCTAATAATACGACATATGCTCAACTAATCGGTTATTCCAATAACCTAACTTACAAAATAACAAGTAAAAACGAAGTTAAGTTCGGCCCGGCCGAACTTTATATACCCTCCACCATGGATTGCATTAGAAGTGCAGTAATAAAGAGTGATTTTTTTGAGGTTAGGATTTTCATGCATTAGTATTTGACAGATCACGTGGGATTTCAGACATGGTGTCAAAGAGAAAGATGCTCAGTATGCTTTGACATTTCATCATGAATAGACTTACTAACGAGCAACGCTTGCAAATCATTGAATTTTATTATCAAAATGCGTGCTCTGTTAAGAAAGTTCAGAAAGAAAGAAATTGTGTTCAGCGACGAAGCTCATTTTTGGCTCAATGGGTACGTAAATAGGCAGAATTGTCGATTTTGGAGTGAATATCAGCCAGAAGCATTGCAAGAGCTACCAATGCATCCAGAAAAAGTCAATTGGACCGTACTTCTTCAAAGATGATGCGAATCGTAACGTAACTGTGAATGGTGAGCGCTACCGTGAGATGATATCCAACTTTTTTTTGCCCAAAATGGAAGAACTGAACTTGGTTGACATGTGGTTTCAACAAGATGGCGCTACATGCCACACAGCTCGCGATTCTATGGCCATTTTGAGGGAAAACTTCGGAGAACAATTCATCTCAAGAAATGGACCGGTAAGTTGGCCACCAAGATCATGCGATTTGACGCCTTTAGACTATTTTTTGTGGGGCTACGTCAAGTCTAAAGTCTACAGAAATAAGCCAGCAACTATTCCAGCTTTGGAAGACAACATTTCCGAAGAAATTCGGGCTATTCCGGCCGAAATGCTCGAAAAAGTTGCCCAAAATTGGACTTTCCGAATGGACCACCTAAGACGCAGCCGCGGTCAACATTTAAATGAAATTATCTTCAAAAAGTAAATGTCATGGACCAATCTAACGTTTCAAATAAAGAACCGATGAGATTTTGCAAATTTTATGCGTTTTTTTTTTTAAAAAAGTTATCAAGCTGTTAAAAAATCACCCTTTATTACAGGAAAATATAAATTTTTTAATATAGATAAACCAAAACAATACAAATATTGAAAAAATAATTTTATAAATAAATATAAAATATTTATTATTTGAAACCACGCTTATAAGACAAGGCTACAAATACGTCAATTTAAAAAATAAATATTCTTATATTTATATTTTCAACAAGCTTAAATACCATAAATATTGGTAGATAGTGGGTGCTACAGTTGGTTGTATTTCCATTCTATTTTAATTCCAAAAATACAAATTTTGAAAATCCATTATCAGACGTACATAGTGCAAAATAACCTAATTCAACCAATTTTTGACGTAAAAGAAAAAGTATGAATTTGGAAAAAAAACTTTTTATTTTGCGTATTTATGCAGTCTGAGGAATGTATACACCGAATTCCATGATTCCAGCTGCGCCCATTTGGTTGGGACCATTTTTACCCCCTTGACGTTTCTACGCAATTAGAATTTCATCATTCTAGCTGTAGTCGTTTAGTTGGTACTATTTTTATCACTCTATACGATTGTATCCCTTGAAAGTACGAACTTCGAAAAATTCGTCTATTTTACGTGTCTACGCAGTCAGAGGAATGTATACTCCGAATTTCATGACTCTAGCTGCTGTCATTTGATTGGTACTTTTTTATCCAGTTTTTTCATTTTAACCCCAAAAAATACGAATTTCGAAGAATCTGTTTATTTTAAGTGTCTACGCAATCAGAGGAATGTATACACCGAATTTTATTATTTTAGGTGTAGCCGTTTGGTTGGTACCATTTTTATCCCTCCGTACCCATTGTATCCCTTGAAAGTACGAATTTGGAAAACAACCTTTTATTTTTCATGTCTACGTAGTCAAAGGAATGTATACTCAGAATTTCATGACTCTAGCTGCGGTCATTTGGTTGGTACTATTTTTATCCCCTTTTTCTATGTTGACCCCAAAAAGTACGAATTTCGAAAAATCAGTTTAATTTCCGTGTCTTCACAGTCAGAGGAATGTATACTACGAATTTCATGACTCTAGCTGCGGTCATTTGATTGGTACTATTTGTATTCCCTTTTTTCATTTAAACCCCAAAAAGTACAAATTTTGAAAAATCCGTGTATTTTACTTGTCTATGCAACCAGAGGAATGTATACACCGAATTTCATTATTCTAGGTACAGCAGTTTGGTTGGTACCATTTTTATCCCTCTATTCCCATTTTACCCATTAAAAGTACGAATTTGCAAAAAATATTTTTATATTATGTATCTACCCAATTAGAAGAATGTACACACCGAATTTCTAGCTGTTATCATTTATTATGTACCATTTTTATCCCTTTTTTGTCCCATTTCACCCCCTACAAATAAGAATCACTTTATGGTGCACGTTTTTGCTATAAGGGAATGCACATACCAAATATCAAACAGCAAATAGAAACAGACATATTCAAAAAACACGCTTAAATACGCTAAAATATTAGGGATTATTATGGGTATTTTTAGTCCTTGTGAGGGAAAAATTTGTCCCTTTGGTCTGATTTCGCCCCGTTTCAATCCCAACCGATCCACGACTATAAGCGCATTTATGGAAAATTTGAACGTTCTAGCTCCTTTCGTTTAGATGCTAGCGTGCTTTCAACAGACGGAGAGACGGACTGACTGATCGTCTAAGAATTTTATTGCGATCAAGAATATATATACTTTATAGGGTCTCAGGTCGATATTTCAGGGTGTTACAAACGGAATGACAAAGTTAATATACCCCCATCCTAGAGGTGGAGGGTATAAAAAAATTCAATTTGTATTTTCCGTTTACCGTGCTCTACGAAATATCCAACTTTTTTGTCGAAAGAGACCAATCTTAAAAAAAACAAGTACGTAAGCTTCACTCGGCTAAACCGACTTATATAGGGTGATTTTTTAAGAGCTTGATAACTTTTTTTAAAAAAAAAACGCATAAAATTTGCAAAATCTCATCGGTTCTTTATTTGAAACGTTAGATTGGTCCATGACATTTACTTTTTGAAGATAATTTCATTTAAATGTTGACCGCGGCTGCGTCTTAGGTGGTCCATCCGCTTAGTCCAATTTTGGCATTTCCACGTTTTTGAGTAACAGAGACCCAATTGGTGCGAACGGCGACGAATCGAAAATTGGTGGTCATCATTAACACTGGCCGATACAGCTGCGATATTTTCTTCAGTTCGCACTCTACGTAAGCGTGTTGGTGGTTTAATGTCCAACAATGTAAATTTGGTGCGAAATTTAGTCACAATAGCCCGAATAGCCGCTTCAGTGGGTCGATTAAACTGACCATAAAATGGAAGCGCGCAATGAACTTTCTTAACAGAGCACGCATTTTGATAATAAAATTCAATAATTTGCAAGCGTTGTTCGTTTGTAAGATGAGTCATGATGAAATGTCAAAGCATACTGAGCATCTTTCTCTTTGACACCATGTCTGAAATCCCACGTGATCTGTCAAATACTAATGCATGAAAATCCTAACCTCAAAAAAATCACTCTTTATATACATTATAAGGAATTAAATTTAACGTAGGGCGATATAATTTGTGTGGAAGGTACTGGAAAGGTCGTGTCACAGGGTCCCAACCTCCACAATCATTGTATAAACGTGTTCAAACAACAAGTGGATCCCGTGCACCTGCATAGAAGCTATGAAGGATGTAATATTACCTAGGATAGCGACAATTATGTGGGAGGTACAAGAAGGGGCTTGGCTAAAGCGTAAATATTTTTTAAGGTTTAAAATGATTTTAAAAACATTTTTAAGTATCAAAATGAAAATGATTTTGACTAGGTCGGTTTTATTGTAACCAAAGTTTATACCACAATTAAAGTCTAAGTATATACTGCTTCATATAAGAAAATTTTTTGAGAAATATTATATAACATAGATATAGTGACAATATAGGAAAGCACTACCAGTAAACTCGTGTTTTTTGCAGATTTTATTTCGAAATATATTTACACATAAATATGCAGAAGCAGTGACTCCCATCGAATTACATTTTCCTTGCTATTTAACTCGGTTAATCGTATAACTCTTGAGGTCTTTATTCGATTAATTGGAAATTCTTTGTAAATCGATTATCTTAAAATTCCGAACAATTGGATACCCTAATAAACATGGATGGAATTTAGTTTTGTTGTATAAGTTGGGGTTTCATTTGTTATTTAAGCGTTAAGAGCTTTATTTACAACTTTGGTGTCTGTGGTGACACACTGAAATTTCCGGGAATTTTTTCGTAGAATATTTTAGTCCTTAAATGTTCTTTTTGACAGGACCTTTTGATTTTCTCGAAAAAGGGTCGAAAGATCTCAAAAATAAAATCCTATCCACTGTAAAAAGTAACTCAGACCAGCTGAACTATAAGTTTATTTTAAAAAAATCATCTACTCAACATGTCCTTTCAGAATTATACTTTAACTTTAACTTGATAATTTTAATGATTTCATTATAATGATAATGTGCATACAGACGGACATAGTTAAATCAATTCAGAAATATATAGTAAATCGCAATAACAAAATGATTTTTTCTTTATTAAAATTTTGGTCGAATTTGGGCTATAGTTATGGGGTGTTGTGAACGTGGACTCAAATGCAACCAGTATGTTCTCTAAAAATAAATGATTATATTTCCCTTATGTTTTAGTTACTCATCCTCACAGCTTGACTAGATGTTACCAACGTTGCAACAAACTGACATTACCAACCAACAAAGAGTCATTTGGGGTGGTCTTGGTCACGGGGCGTGTACTAAAACCAAAGACTAAACATTCATTCTTCATTTGCATTTCAATGGTTTTTGAGTCCGGTTTGCTTTTACTCAAATTTTAGGTCATGTTGTTGATGCTGCTGCCGAAGCTGTGGCCATGTGGCTGTGTGGCAGTATGGCAGTGTGGCTCTGAGGCGGATGCTGTTGCTGCTCCCGCTGTCGCCGCTTTGTTTTTATGGTGTGACTTTGACAAATACGTGGGTGTTGCGAGCTGTCTGCACATTAGCATTACTTTACTGGTCGTCGGTTTGTTGTTTTTGCGAACGGCGAAGGGACGAGAAAAAAACCGAAAAAGATTTAAATTAAAAGTGTTGAGATATTAAAATCTGGGAAAGAGCGAATAAAACACTCACACACCCACACCCACCCGGCAGCCGGACCATTCGCGTCTGCTTTTTTCCCCACCGACATAAAAATGAAATTAAGAGTTAATTGTGTCACATTTAAATTGAAATTATTTACTACAGTTGTTTTTGCCGTCATTTCCCAGCGTATCGGTGGTTTCGGCTCTTGTTGGCCATGGTAGTGATGGTGGTGACCGTGGTGGTGATGGCTATGTTGGGGTTGACGTTGGCGTTGGCGGCGCTTTAAATCAATTCAAATTTAACAAAGTGTATAATTAATTAATTTAATTTCGTTCGTAGGTTAACTCGAACCACTTCCGCCAGCAGCGCCCTTAAGCCTTTCGCATCGAGTTGCACGTGTGGCGCGTGGCACGAGTTTATTTTATATTTTGTGTTCTGCTTTCATTCTTTTATTGTTTAATTTCGCCTCATATATGACTAATTAAGTGTCACTCAGCTGTCGTTTTGGTTTTGTGTTATGATTAAATGTTTATTGTTGGCGCTGTTTTTATACATTTTTATTTAAGTTCAACGCATTAACTTTGTGAAAGAAATCGTTATGTATGCATACATGTGTGACATGAGCAAATAAATTGAATTGTATTAATTTCTTATTTGTTTAACATGTCATGGACCTTAACCACAGGTCAATCAGTCAGTGTTCTGGTTCCCGTTGGGCATTAATTAGTATTGCTCAGAGGGACATCTGACATTTTCAATTGAAAGTTTGAACTGTTTAACCATCATTTTTTTTAACATTTTGTCATTTGCGTCTTAAAACATCATCGCACGAGTTAAATCCATATTTTCGTGGAGACAACATTTTCTATTGTCACTATAAACAATAGAAATTATCCTGAAATGACAAAATGTTTTGATGGTGGTTAACATATTAAACGTTCAGTTGGAAACGTCAGACGTTACCTACAAACAATTAGTATTACCGGGGCTCAACATAAATAACAACCCTTGCATTAGCCAATGTAGTTCTTTTAAACAACATTCACAAAAGTCGATAACATATTAATATCTCGAATCATTTTTTGAATAGCAGTTTTACAAGCCAATTCAAGTTTCATATTGAGTTGCCGAAATTAGATGTCCGCTTTGGAAACTAAAGGTATCAAATTCAAGTCATAGCTGAAGAACTCATTGACTTAAGATCTTGTCTAATATGCCAGCAACGCTGATTGTCACTATTTCAACCGCAGAAATTACGATTTTTGAGTTATGAGTTTCTCCAATATTTTTTGGTTGTCGTACGGGAAATAGGTCAGTTCTAACTTATAAATCGTTTTTAACACCACCACATTAATAATGAATTAAGGTTAAAACTGTCATAAATCCAAAAAAAATGAATTGAGAACTAATTCTTAGTTTTTTATTTATCCAGTTTTTCGTTCATCTGCGATGAAGCTCCGCAGGGTACTAAAATATGGGAAGATAAAATCGGGCCAATATTAGAATAAATTCTTAGCTGTCTGTAATATGATTAGTACAGTTAAAACCTACTATAACCAGAAATAGAACCCACCACTTTCACACAGTCGCTAACAAATATATCTAAGAGCACTACTTGAACATTTCAACAAAATCAATAAACGTAATCATTTCAAAAATCAAAATAAAATAAATAAAATTGTAAAAAATCTAACGGGGGGTTTGCGTTTCACATCAATATCATAATGGTAATTAAAGTTATCTTCAAAACATGGCATAGGACATTAAAATCGTTTGAGTATTTCAGGAGTTACATGCAAAATCGTAATTTCACCTCTATTAATTTGCACAGTGCAACACGAAAAAAAATAACCATATACGGACACCGCTACATGATAAAAGACCAAAAAAAAAAGACCCGTGTTTTTTTTTTTTCCCAAAGTCATGCACTTTTTTTATGGGCCCCCAGAGATTTGAGGCCTCGGTGTAATTTTTGGAAAAAAGTGATCATATTCTCAGGCTCATATCTGGCAAACCGTGCGGAATTTTGATTTACTCTCTGAGGCAAAGTTCTAGCTCTTGTCATAAAGAATAAAAATTGTGAACATATAAAAACAAAAAAACTTCATCTTCAAGGTCAAAATCGCAAAAAAAAATCGTCAAAAAAAATCGATTTTTTTAACCTTTTTTCCCCTGTTCAGGTCCATAGGTAGCAAACCGTTGAAAATTCAGGGAAACAATCAACTACAAAAATGTACCTAAGATCTCAATAAACAACTTTCTAGAACATATGAACTTCCTAGGAATTATTCTTAACACCGTTTAGGTAGCGCTTAGGTAGCCGCAAAAGTGAAAAATTTTCCAAAAATTAGATTTTTTTCCTTTTTTGCCCTGTTCAGGTCCATAGGTAGCAAACCGTTAAAAATTCAAGGAAACAATCAACAACATTTGATGACCGCAAACGTAGCAAAATAAATCAATTTTTTCACATTGTTTTTAAGTTTTTTGCGATTTTGACCTTGAAGATGAAGTTTTTTTGATTTTATATGTTCACAATTTTTGTTCTTTATGACAAGAGCTAGAACTTTGCCTCAGAGAGTAAATCAAAATTCCGAAGGGTTTGCAAGATATGAGCCTGAGAATATGATCACTTTTTTCCAAAAATTACACCGAGGCCTCAAATCTCTGGGGGCCCATAAAAAAAAGTGCATGACTTTGGGGGGGAAAAAAAACACGGGTCTTTTTTTTTGGTCTTTTATCATGTAGCGGTGTCCGTATATGGTTATTTTGAAATGACTTCAAAAATGTTGCACAGTGTTGGTCATAAATCGTGAAAAATATTTTTTTCTTTTTTTTCCAAAGTTCGTAAAAAATATTTTAGTTAAATGAATACATACAATAATATTGAAAATAATCCAACCTACCGAGGTCAAAAATCGTACCTCTTGACATGGAATGTATCATATCATAAATATTCGGTTAAGTGCCTGAATTTATTATTATGCCAATAGACCAAAAATAAACTTATTGTTAACTATAAGAGGTTACATTTTAATGTTCAGTGAACGAAGGAAGACTTATCAGCTAGGTTTAAGAAAGACGAATTTTAACGCAACAGAGTGGTTCAGAATCAAAATCCATCGGCCAAAATTCAATAATTTTTGTTCTAGTAGAGATTTTTTTGAGTTATCTAAAAAACCAAAATTAGACAAGGAACCAAGGATTATTTTGAGATATTAACATTTGTTCATGCGAACACAGAATGTTTGCTGGGAGGCATCCTTTCTCTCCTAGCGTCTCTCTCCATTTCCATGCGATTGTAAGATCGACTTGGCTCTCCCCCTTCTCACTATGTGTGCTTAGTTCTGTTGTCAACCTAACGCTAAAAGAGCAGGCAGTGCGATCTACATACCCATCACGGGAACAACATAAAACATCAACACACGTCAACAGCAGCCATAAAAAGTTCCTCGAACAATCCATACTCAACATATAAGTGGATACGAATGAGAACAACTTTTACCCAACCTACATAGTGATCCTCACAACACACATTATATACTACAGTGAAACATACCTACTTAAACTAAAGTTTACTTGTAACGTAACTCAACAAATGAATTATTAAATCACACAACATAAGTTCAATACATATTAAACCCAACACTTACATTGTAACACATACATACACACGTGCCAATAAAATACCCTACACGGAACATTAGTTATAACGTTTACAGAAAAAACACAGTGTTATTATTCTAAGAGGGAAAGGTAAATTAGATAACCCCATCTACCACCTCTAACGCGTCTAAACAACATTAAAATGACTAAATTGTATTTTGGAACTAAAAAATCTGACTTTTTGCACTAAATGTATGTTATCCAAGCGGGCAATTTCGGACGGACAAAAGTTATCCAGAAAAAAAACGGGTAACCCAAATATGTATATATTTCGTTAAAGGCTTTTGAAGGTCCAAAGTCAAACATTTGTTCAAAAAGGATATTTTTTACAATATTCATGACAACCAAACTATATTCGGCACAAACATAATTTTGGCGTCATAATAAAGCCAAGAAACCAAAATTTCTAATAAAAAATGAGTGTCTCTTAAAGTTTTCAAAAAATCTGTAATACAAAAAAAAATAAACTAAATTATTAATTTTTAAATTTAATCCGTATTATGTACAAATACGTAAAAATATGTTAAAAAACATAAAAAAAAATAAAAATTTTAATTTTCTTTAAAATCGAAAAATACGAAATGTAGTCAGCTTTGGGCCGATTGAAATGAAAATCGTATGGGGGTTATATCCAAATCTGAACCTAATTTCAAATTAAATAGCGTTCGTCCTTATCCCGAAAAACTTTGTTGTGCAAAGTTTCATTTGGTTCTGGCTACAATTGCGACCTGTATCGTTATTACAAGAATAGATGGACAGACGGACGGACGGGCATAGCTAAATCGACTCAAAATGATATTCTAAGCCGATCGGTATAATTAGAAATGGGTCTATCTCGCCTCCTTTTGGATGTTACAAACAAATTCAGCTATATTCGTGAAAATCGGTGTCTACATTTCTCTGACAACGTAGACATGCAACATAAATGCAATTTTCGAAATTTGCACTTTAAAGAGGCGAGCGGGACAAAAAGAGATACAAATGATACCAACTAAAGCATTGCAGCTATAATCGTGAAATTTGGTATGTAAATTCCTCTGACAACGTACGCTTGCAACATAAATGGATTTTTTGAAATTTGTACTTTTAAGAGCGAGCGAGACTAAAAGGGATAAAATTGGTGCCAACTAAAGTATTGCAGCTATAGTCGTGAAATGTGGTGTGTAAATTCTTGTGACAACGTAGCAGCGCTATCTAGATGGATTTTTTTCGAAACTTGTACCTATAATGGGTGAGCGGGGCAAAATGGGATAGAAATGGTACCAACTAAAGTATTGTAGCTAGAATCGTGAAATTCGGCGTGTACATTCCTCCGACTACGTAGACGTGCAACATAAATGGATTTTTCGAAATTTGTATATTTAAGGGGTGAGTGGGACAAAAAGTGATACAAATTGTACTAACTACAGTAGTACAGCAAGATTGGTGAAATTTGGTATGTAAATTCCTTTGACCATGTAGAAGCGCAGTAAAATGGGATTATTCGGAATTTGTACTTTTTAGGGGATGCGCGGTACAAAAAGGGATACAAATGGTACCAATTTAAGTATTGCAGCTGTAGTCGTTAAATTTGGTGTGAAAATTCCTCTGACAACTTAGAAGCACAAATGGATTTCTGTAGAAATTTGGATTCTTGTAGAAATTTGTACTTTTAAGGGGTGAGCGGGACAAAAAGGGATAAAAATGGTACCTGTTTAATTACGAGTTTGCCTCGCGTTTGCCTTTTGATATTGAATTAGAAAGTTTTTTTTTGTTTCGATTTTCATTAGATTTTAGTTCAAATTGATTTATTCTAGGTTTTTTGTATATTTTTAACAACAGGTAGGTTTTCGTTTTTAATACTGCGTATGAGTAGATGATTTTAAATGATTCTAGGTAGAAAAATTGCATTTGAAGTATTGTATTTTAATTAGAAATAAGTAGCTAGAATTAGATAACACGTTTTAGGTTTATTTTTTTTCTTAGCGAATTGAATTATGAGTAGCAAATTATTTTTGATTAGCCAAATAATTTTTCTTAACAATTTAGTTTTAATTTCATTTCATAAATAGCACAATTTTGATATTTATGTACAAAATTATTTTTGGTTCGTTTTTATTTTATAATAAGTAGGTACTTACTTTTGACACTTTCTATAAAGAACAGATGGCTGGGTATGTCGGCATGTACATATGTACGATCGTACATCAACTCTTTTTCAACTGTATTTAAGTATGTTGTTGTTGTTTTATATTTGGTTACCGTGATATATATATATATATATATGTAATTCAATTATCTTTGTTGTGTTGTACAATTTCTTCTAATTGTTTAAACTCCATGTTTATTTTAGTATTAAAATTTGATGTTTTTTTATTTTTGTATGTATATTTGTGAGCCTAACAGTTTTTATTTAAATTTTTAAATTCAAAATTTCACTTTGTCACTTTGGTTGGAGAAAGAATGCACGCACTCAAATTCGCGGATCAAAAAAGACTGGTTTTGGTTTTCATGTCTTTTGCTTGTAAAACTATAAATTTAAAACATTCAAAATGGCAGAGATTACTAAAATTATGAAATATAAAACATTGTGTATTCATTTAGTGACACTATATCGCCGCCACCGAGCAATAGTATGCTAAATCTGAAAAGTGTGATTTTTTAGGAAAAACTAAGTTAGTTATAACAAGTAAGGAAAGGCTAAAGTTGGGCGGGGCCGCCTATATAATACCCTACACCACCCCCTGTGCATGTACCTCGCTTTGATTACTAAACCCAGGTATTTCATGGGAGCAATTTTATGTAGTTCATCAGTATGCTATAAATTCATCTTTAGTCATATTTAACGAATATGGTAAATAATATGGTAATTTATCCACTTATCCGACAGACAAATACAAATTATACAGGAAATCGGGAAGGATTTTTGCATCCTGTAAATGTATGTGTTTGACAAAAAGTGTTAAATCGGAAAGGACATTTGTATGGGGGTATATTGAAACCTGGAACGATGTAACCCGCTTTCACCATGTATATTTATTGGTGAAATGTAATATGTAAAGTTTGGCCAAAATCGGTTAAACATTCGGGAGCAACATTTGTATGAGGGCTATATCTAAATCTGAACCGATCTTATCCACTTTCACCATAGGTTTTTTAATTGGATTATAAGATGTTGTGCCAATTTTAAAGAAAAACGGGTACAGTATGTGGATTTTAGAGCGGAAAAAGTAAAATCGGGAGCGACATTTGTATGGGAGCTATATCTAAATCTGAACCGATTTCCTCCAAATTCAATACCAGTTGGCATTGGCCAGAAAAAATAACTTCTGCCAAGTTTCATGACAATCGGACGACAATTGCGACCTGTAGAGTGCGAAGAAGCTTAGATGGACAGCAGACGGACGGACAGACGGACATCGTTAAATCGATTCAGCTGGTGATTCTAAGCCGATCGGTATATTTTAAGGTGGGTCTAGCTCGATTATTTCTTGGTGTTACAAACATTTGGCGCGAAACTAACTTATAATACCCTATTCCACGAATTGGTGTAGGGTATAAAAAGTTAATGTTGAGAGAATTTAACTAATAGGATGTAGAATGCAAAAACGTTAAGAACTTGGAAATATGATAAGTCGACTTACCATATTACTATTTGGAGCGGTCGATATTAGAAATTCGTTACGGAACATTAAGAAATTTTCATTTTATACAACTTTCTCAAAAGCAGCACATTCGGATTTTGTATCAAGTATGCACTTTATAATTTTTTGACTGGGTATGAATGAAACGGTATGGCGTATGAGTATTTTCAATAATCATATACTTCATACGCCTCCCATTAAAGAGATTTCATTTTTTCAATGTCCAACCTTCCATCTTTAATGCCAATCAAGTACAAATTCAATTTCGGTACTTTAAGTTGAACAAGCATTGCCCTACCATATTTAGGGCAGTATTACTATGATTTAAGCCAACCGAGAAAAAGTCATAAAAGAATTCGTAAATTTAAAGACAAATGTTGGGCAACATTTTCATAAATTTTTCACATGTTGTTGGCTGGAACAAGCAGCATGTTGCAAAGCAACACCCTTTTCAGATTCAGCAACAATCTGCACTAAATTAAGAGTATTTGCAAGGGTCTCTCTCATTCTCCAACATTACTCTCGCGCTCTCTTGTGGTTCTTCCTCTTCCGTTTGCAGAAATTTCTCAGTGGGAAATTTCCTCTTGCCGGCTATATCCACCACCCATGAACGAATTGACGAGAAATTGGCCGAGTTTTTATTCGTTTTATGTTTCATACTGTTTGTTGGTGTTTACGGTCTGATTCTGCTTCTGTTTCGGTTTCTGTTTTGTTTTGTTTTGTTCTGTGTTTGGCGATGTCCATGTCCATGTGTGCGCTCGTTTCACTTTAACATTGACTAAGGATACCTCTTCGAGTACACAAAGTTCAAGGCAATTTCGCAAGCGTAAATAGATATGTACGTACATATGTACGAACAAATTGTATTCTACGCACAAAGAACGTCGCTGTTCGCTCGATGTTTGTGTGTGCGTGTGAGTGTGTTCCTCTTTATTAGCATTTTCGTCCTTGCGTTCATTATCATCATAACACTGAAAACGAAGACAATGATCCTATTTACTCAAGGAATATTCATCTGACTAAATAAATACAATGAAATACAATCGCAAGCACATGAACTGAAAGCAGCCAGACACCAACAGACAACTGCGGCAACATTGTCGTCCTTCGCCACAAACTGTGACGAAAAGTTTGCCCACAATATTTTGGTACGCCTTCAGTGCTTGTGTGTGTGTTTTTTTTCGAGGGGTATCTTTGGTTGCAGACATGTTGGGAATAGTGTGAATTGATTTTATCTCTGGAACGTTTGTCTTAACACTTTCAAAAGAGAGGCGGCAAATAATTATGCCAGACGTTGTTCTTTCATTAATTAAATATTCATAGAAATAAATTAAGAAAGAAAAAACACACACAACCCAACATAAAACAACAAATGGAAACACAAACACTTAAGCGAACGCATTGCTAAGGTGAATGTTTATTTAGTTGTGGTTTGGGATACATTGTATACCATTTTATGGGACTCTATGTGCAACATGGTAAATATAATTTAATTTTGAGTGAAGGTGAACGATCGAACGGCGGTGGCGTTAATTGAAAATTGATGGCTGGGTTCGGTGATACCCTGGAAAAAATAATTATTATTTGTGTCTGGGACCGAAAACATTTAATTGGTGTGCATTGGGGATTACTGATGCATAAAATCAGCATAAACATTTTATGGATCTATTATCTATCTATTCCAATTTTCGTTGAGTACGAAAAAACCGAAATTATGTTCACTTTAAGGTATCATAATTACAAATGTTGCTGTACTCACGTTCTCATCGAAATAGTGGCTTAGCTGTGGTGTTTAAAATTTTTGTCGAAAAAAATATTTTTCGGTTTCCTCAAAATACCCATAAAATAGAAAATTTTGTAAAAAGTTAGTTTTAGCTAAATTTGTAACTCAGAAAATAATATCAACGAGAAAAAGATCTATGGATAAATGTAGAAGTTATGACCCTTTTTCTGAGCCAAAAGATTTTTTAAAAAATCTTGATTTTTAAATTTGTTTGATTAAATATCGTTAAACCCCTCCTTACAATCAGAATAAAATAATATATTTGATTTTATAATAGATTGGATTTTAACGAAGAATATATATTTCCAAAACTAGTACAAATATTAACCCTCATCCTGTATTTTGGGTAAATTTGTATACCCTTGATCGTCATAAAATTGTAAGACGATCTAGCCATGTCCGTCCATCTGTCCATCTGTTGAAAGCACGCTAGCAGCTAAACGAACCATAAGTGCGGCTTATACTTGTAGATCGGTTGGGATTGAAATGGGGCGAAATGGGTCCAAAGGGAAAATTTTTCCCTCAAGGACTAATAATCCCTATTATTATATCGTATTTAAGCATGTTTTTTGAATATGTCTGTTTGTACTAACTTGATATTGGGTATGCACATTCCCCTTATAGCAAAAACGTGCACCATAAATTGATTCTTATTTGTAGGGGGTGAAATGGGGCAAAAAAGGGATAAAAATGGTACATATTAAACGACAACAGCTAGAAACACGAAATTCTAATTAATTACTCTAATTGAGTAGAGACATAATATAAATGTATTTTTTCCAAATTCGTACTTTTAAGGGGTAAAATGGGAATAGAGGGATAAAAAAGGTAGCAAACAAACGGCTGTACCTAGAATAATGAAATTCAGTGTATACATTCCTCTGATTGCGTAGACACTTAAAAATACAGATTTTTCGAAATTCGTACTTTTTGGGGTTAAAATGAAAAAGAGGATAAAAGTAGTAGCAATCAAATGACCGCAGCTAGAGTCATGAAATTCGGGGTATACATTCCTCTGACAGCATACATACGAAAAATAAAAACTTTTTTTCTCCAAATTCGTAATTTTTCTTTTACGGCAAAAATTTGTTGCATCATGAAGTTAAGTTATTTTGCACTATGTACGTCTCATAATGGATTTTCAAAATTTGTACTTTTGGAATTCAAATAGAATGGAAATACAACCAACTGTAGCACCCAATATTTATAAGAATATTTATTTTTTGATTTGAAATAAATAATGATTTGAAATAATTAAAATATTATATTTATTTATAAAAAATTTTTTGCAATATTTGTATTTGTTTTGGTTTGGCTATATTAAAAAAATTATATTTTCCTGTAATATTACTGCACTTCTACGAAAACCGACAACCTCTGTGGAATTCAATCCATGGTGGAGGGTATATACAGTTCGGCCTGACCCAACTTAACGCCGTTTTTACTTGTTTATGAATTGTGAAAATTTATATTGTGACTCCAACAGTAAGGAATCTTGTATTTGGCCAATTATGCCCAGAAATATTGGTGGGTATATCTAATAAGGACCTTGCACCATGACTCCCAATTACAGGATTTTTTGACGTTAAAACGTTAGTATTATTCAATGAAGTTCGCATTGTCGGATTCGTCAAAATTGGAAATTTATAGTGTTTCTAGGAATAAGTGCACTAATTTAAGTTGAATTATTGTCCGCATGTAAAGGGTGATTTTTTAGCTCTGATCTTTTTTGCAACACTGGTTTAAACAGCTGACGAACGTTTTGTGTTTTGGTTCACTGTCAAACATCTTCGGTTTGGTCTATAATTTTACCATGAATCGTCTTACAAACGAACAACGCTTGCAAATTATTGAATTTTATTATCCATTTTATGGTCAGTTTAATCGACCCTCGATTCGTCGCCGTTCGCAGCAATTGGGATCGGGATGGTCCCTTCAGGACCAAAAATTAATGGATTAGGAAATTCCAAAATATCGCGACAACTATAAGAATATATAATACATTTGATTTTATAACAGTTTTAAAGTGGAAGTTATATATGAGTATTTCCATATCAAGCGGTATCATTTTTGGTACAATCGCAGCTATCGTAACGCTTATATATTTCTTGACAATTATTATTTTATTTATATTTAGCAGCGTTGTGAAAATGAATCTTGTCTCGTCAACAGAGGCTCCCAATAAAAAAGTAACGAATCTTGTATTCGCGCAAATTTTGCCCAGAAATATCGGCGCGTATATCAAATAAGCACATTGTTGCACAGAGACTCAAAAAAACCCTCTTTAAGTGCGAATGCAGCTTTTCAGGATTTACCACTATGATTTGTATACCCTCACACTACAGAGTACGAGGGACAGGAAAAAAAGTGAAACGTATAGAAGGAGTGACTTTAGATCCTATGTTAGTATGTTTGGACCAAATCCGTTTCACGACTTTTCTACTTGTTTAGCTTTTTGAGCCATGTCCGTCCGTAAGGCTGGTGTTATAACGTTCACGCATGTGGTACCTGAAAATGAGGGTATATATAAGTCGATTTAGCCGATTGACGCTTACTTACAAGTTCCAGTATTCAAATGCTGTCATATCATCGAGAAAATCTATGTTTTGAGGGGTGATTTTGTAGCTATTATCTTTTTGGCAACACTGGTTTAAGCAGCTGACGTATGTTTCGTGTTTTGTTTCACTGTCAAACATCTTCAGTTTGGTCTATAATTTAACCATGAATCGTCATACAAACGAACAACGCTTGCAATTTATTTAATTTTATTATCAAAATGCGTGCTCTGTTAAGAAAGTTCATCGCGCGCTTCTTCCATTTTATGGTCAGTTTAATCGACCCACTGAAGCGGCTATTCGGGCTATTGTGACTACACGCTGACGTAGAGTACGATCGCTGCTGTATCGGCCAGTGTTAATGATGACCATCAATTATCGATTCGTCGCCGTTCGCAGCAATTGGGCCTCTGTTACTCAAAAACGTGGAAATGCCAAAATTGGACTAAGCGGATGGACCATTTGAGGCGCAGTCAAGGTCAATATTCCTCAAACATTAAATTATATGGACCGTACTATCGATTCAAATAAAGATTTCATGCATTTTTCTGAATTTTATGTGTTTTTTTTTTGAAAAACTATATATAGCTTTTAAAAAATCACCCTTTATTTACCTTTTGAATTGATTTGAAGTATTTTTCCTATATATATTGATCGCATTGGTAGCCTTGCCTTGAAAAAATAAAAATTTTATTTATAATTAAAAAGATTATTTTGTAAATATTTTTACTTGTTTTGGTTTGGCTATATTAAAAAAAATAAATTTTCCTGCAGTGTTACTGCACTTCTAAAAAAATCGACAGCCTCTGTGGAATGTAATCCATGGTGGAGGGTATATAAAGTTCAGCCCGGCCGAACTTAACTTTTTTACTTGTTTTATTTATTTTTTACTAAAATTCCAATTTTTGCCGAGGTACCTTGATATTTGTGGTGTCATTTTTGAAATAAAAGTCCAAGGTATTCGCTTATATATTCAATAAAAGTTCTTATGGTGGCTTCCAATGTTACCAATATCACTTTCACATAGAAAAAGTGGTTTGGGAACTGTCTCCAGAGAATTGAGAAAAAATGTTCTTCTATTTTTTATTTTAATTTTTTGGTGACATGAAAACCCCTATAAAAATAGACAAAGGGGTAAATGTTTTGTTTTATTTTTAAAGCTAGCATTCTACAGAAGAATCCAATGTCTATATGCAAATGATATATCGATAAATGTAGACGCAAAATAATTAGAACCAAAAATCATCATTATTTGAATTCTACATTATCCATTGATTTTTTTCTTCGTTAAGACCCCAGCTATTACAAAATATTCTGTATATTTGCTATGTATTATATTTTACCTACCATTGAATCAAACAAAAAATCTTTGTCAAATGTCATTTGGTTTCTCTTTGTGAAAGTCTTATAAACTCTGAAGTAATCTCTTTTTTTGGTAAAACATTCTATGTATTTTCAAAATATTGGTAGATGAATTCCTATAACGTTTAACGACATTTCTAGATGCCTTAAGCTGTTCGCAACCATCTACGAATGATAACATTTAATAATACCAAAGCCTCCGCGGAAAATTTATCATTTTACACTTTCTTCCTCTTCTACAGAGTTTTTACCAACATAATTTCTATCTAGTTGTTCTGAGGCTCTCAACCTTTGCTCTGCCAAATATTTTATTTGTAGAGAATTGCTATATTTTTTAATCACAACGGAGTCACGTTTAGAATAAGCAATATGCAACACAGCTTGCTGATTCTGTGATGGAACATTTATTTGTGTGCCAGAGAGTGAATAAAAGTGGCTTGTGGATTTGCTCTTTTATTTTTATTTGAAGTACACAAATATGTACTATATGCCCGACATTACATTTGCGCAATAATAAGACCGTCCAAATATTATAATATTATATATCCACTTCCAAATTGATTGCAAATCGTATAGTAATTAGCAATTGTTCTTATTTATAGCTCCACAATATCCATATATATGAAAACATACTACATAGTGTTTAGGTTGGTCAAGGTTCACTTTGTGTTTTCCATCTATCAAAAAGTATTCACAGAAATATAGCTAGATCCAAAGTTGTACAATAAGTTTTTATGTATGAACACTCCTAATATTGGCATTCGTAAATTATATCAATTTTAACTGAAATATCTGGGGTGGTATTAGACCTCTCGGGGGTGGCTACTCCGTTAATTAAAAATTGATGACTTTCTACTCCTATGCATGTCAGAGGGTTTCCCAAAATGTTTTTTATTTTTTTTTGAAAATTTGAAACAAGAAAAAAATTATTTTTTTTTAATTTTTTGAAAATTTGGAAACACGAAAAAATTAAAAACAAATAGTAATTTTCATAGGCCCACTTTCAACCAAGCTTCAAAATTTCAGGAGTAAATAGATGTATAAATATATTTTTTTGAGAAAATCGAAAAGAACAAACAGTTAAAAAAAATAAAGTTTTATTTTTTTCGTTTTCCAAATTTTCAAAAAATTAAAAAAATATTAATTATTATAGGCCTATTTTCTGTCTAAATAAAAAAAATTTCGAGACAATCGAGGAGTACAAACAATTAAAAAATAAAGTTTTAATTTAAAACAAGTAAGGAAAGACTAAAGTCGGGCGGGCCGACTCTATGATACACTCCACTTTCTATCCGAATACAATTTAATTCGGTGAAAAAGTGAAAACGGGAAGGACTTTTGTATCCTGTAAATGTATGTGTTTGACAAATAATGTTAAATCGGAAAGGACATATGTATGAGGATATATTGAAACCTGGAACGAAATAGGTGAAATATATGTATAGTTAGGCCAAAAATTTGGGAGTGACATTTGGCTATATCTAAATCTGATTAGATCTTACCCACTTTCTGCATAGCTGTTTCTAGTTGGATTATAAGATGATGTGCTAAATTTAAAGAAAATCGTACAATATGTCGCTTCTACAGCGAAAAATGTCAAATCAGGAGCTACATTTGTATGGGGGCTATATCTAAATCTGAACCGACATTTCCCAATTTCTATACAGGTGTCTTTAGTTCGATTATAAGATGTTGTGCCAAATTTAAAGAAAATCGGGTACAATATGTGGTTTCTAGAGCGGAAAATGTCAAATCGGGAGCGAGATTTGTATGGGGTCTATATCTAAATCTGAACCGATCTTACCCAATTTCAGCGTAGCTGTTTCTACATAGATTATAAGGTGTTAAGCTAATTTTGAAGAAAATTGGTTACAATATTTAGTTTCTAGAGCGGAAAATGTCAATATTTTTTCTGAAAAGTACTTCAGAAAACAAACATATTAAGAAAAGAATATCCAATTCGGACCATTATTGACGAAGTTATGACCAAAAGACTGAAAAAGAACTACTATTTAACGATTTAAAAAAAAAAACTATATCTTTTTAATGAGCATTCAAAAAAAAATCAAACTATACCAGGGAGTGTTTTTTAGTGGGTACTAAAAAACGTAAACAAATAGAGGAAATACAAATTTTTTTTGAACTGTCCGATTTGTCGTGGATTGGCTCACATAAATTAGAGTGGCTTCGAAATAAAAGTTGTTGATGTTCCCGACTAAAATGAAATATTGGTTTGTACTACTACTACGTACTCCCAAATTATTTCGCTTTTGTCATTGTCCGTACGTGAGCAGGACGCGTTCAAAATAACCACTAGAAATAACACACAAATCGATCTAAAAATAGGGAAGTTAATTTTATAAAAATGCTTCATAAGTTGCACTAGGGTCATATCAGGTTTTTGATAAGGTTCGGGCCAGATTTTAATTTTTTGAGGATTTTTTTCTCAATACCATTCTCACCGTGAGTTGTTTTCAAGAAAAATCTGATTTATACAGGATATTTTGGGAGAACGAAATATTTTGGGAGAACACATAAAACAAACAAATTTGTTCATTTTAGTCGGCAACATCGACAACATTTTTTCCTTTTAATTTTTGAGAAGACTGTTCCATAGAACCGTCGCCAACAAATATTTTATAGATACATTTTGTTTAATAATATGTTTAGTAAATTGTCATTTTTCTCCGAAACTTCAATTAACATTTATGTTAATATTTATAATATAATTTCGAGTGTATAAGCTCTATCATTCCTATTTATACGTCAAATTAAATACGTTTTTTTCAGCAAATGCTCATCCTGATGATATAGATGATGTTACTAAATACAATAAAAATAATATAATTTAAACGTTTGTCTACTTTAATCATCAATAAATTACAGTTTTGCAAAATATGAGCTCTTCGTCCGTCATATATTATCGTCCCATGCAATTTTAATTGTGAAGATAATCGAAAATAAGAATATAATTTGCAATGTTAATAATCCTTGGGTTCTTGTGTAACTTAATTTTTTACAGAACTCAAAAATGTATACTAGATCAAAAGCTATAGAATTTTACACGATGGAATTTGATTCTGTTTCATTGCGCGGCGCCAAACCAAAAGTCATGATTAACTTAATTATTTTATGGTTTTTAAAGCCCCACTTTTCTTTTTTCGCTATGAAAAATAGTCAAAAATACAATTTTTTATTAAGCGATAACAAAAAACATTTTAGATATAGCCCCCATACAAATGTCGCTCCCGATTTGACATTTTCCGATCTAGAAACCACATATTGTACCCGATTTTCTTTAAATTTGGCACAACATCTTATAATACAACTAGAAACACCTATGCAAAAATTGGGTAAGATCGGTTCGGATTTAGATATAACCCCTATACAAATGTCGCTCCCGATTTGACTTTTGTCGCTTTAGAAACCACATATTGTACTTGATTTTCTTTACATGTGGCACAACATCTTACAATCGAACTAAAAGCACCTGTGCGGAAATTGAGTAAGATGGGTTCAGATTTAGATATATCCGAAATACAAATATTGCTCCTGATTGGACTGTTTACGCTCTAGAAACCACATATTGTATCAGATTGTCTTCAAATTTGCAAAAACATATTATATTTAAACTAGGAACATCTATGGTGAAAATAGGTCAGATCGGTTCAGATTTATATATAGCTCCCATTCAAATTTCCCTCCCGATTTGTCATTTTTTGCTCTAAAACCACATATTTTAACAGATCTTCTTCATATTTGGCAAAAGATCTTATATTTCAACTAGAAACACCTGTGGTCAGATCGGTTCAGATTTATATATAGCTCCCATTCAAATTTCCCTCCCGATTTGTCATTTTTTGCTCTAAAACCACATATTTTAACAGATCTCCTTCATATTTGGCAAAAGATCTTTTATTTCAACTAGAAACATCTATGGTGAAAATATGTCAGATCGGTTCAGATTTATATATAGCTACCACACAAATTTCACTCCCGAGTTCACTTTTTCCACTCTATAAACCACATATTTTAACAGATCTTCTTCAAATCTTGTAAAATATCATATATTTCAACTGGAAATGCTTGTGATGTAAATCGGTCAGATCGGTTCAGATTTACATATAGCTCCCATACAAATTTTGCTCCCTTATTGACTTTTTCCGCCCCAGAAACCACGTATTTTCACCGAATTTCTTCAAACTGAACATAACACGTTATACTTGAACTGGTAGAACCTATTGTGAAATTGGGTCACTTTATTCCATGTTTAGATATAGCCTTTATTTTATTCTTTTTCTTGATTTGACCAATTGGACCAGGTCATATGATTAGGAAATATACAAAAATTCTTCCTGTTTACCGAAATGAATTGTATGCGGATAGAAAGTGGAGTGTATCATATAGTCGGCTCCGCCCGACTTTAGCCTTTCCTTACTAGTTTATATTTTGGTAACGATATGTATCAAAACAAAATTTCAAACAAAATAATTTTGTGTTGACTTTTTTGGACTTAGCCTCGATAACAATAATTTTGACTTACACTGACACACACACATTGATATTGCTGTTGGCGAAAATTTTAAAAGAGAATGTTTTATTTTGAGTGAAATTTAAACATTTTATTTAGATTTTTGTTATCGCAGCTTAGTTACCCAGTCTTAAACAGAAAGACAGCCATACTAATGCTAGATTCTTCATTGATTCTAGCTTGGCTGAAAAATGTTAATGTCATAATAAACAATATGGCACACATACTTTAGCATGTTACAAACAAATCCCCAATAGCTTCTAAATCCCCTGCACCACAGTGTGGCGTGGGCTCTCAAAATGTTATCTCTGAAATGTTCCAGATGTCATGCCCGCTGCGGTGACATTTCAAAACTTTTGTCATCAATTGCATTTTGCTGTATCCTTTAAGGCCACACAGCCCACACCAATTTGGCGCACGAAATTTAAGAATACTTTTTCTCGCAGCATCGAAGCACGAGACACGCAGAGTGCAATTAATGTGTTTTATGGCAGGTTATCGTTCAATTTCCAATTCCCAGGGAGCCGGCACGTACGAAAATAAATTCGTTTTCTTTTCGAATTGGACGCCTCAAGATTAATGTAAATGTTTGCCTAGACAGACTTTGTTCGTTTGGTTCGTTCGGTTGTTTGTTGTGGGTGTTTTTAGGGTATGTATTTGTTTTGTATAAAGTTTTATTTTTTTCACCGACAAAATTGGAGAACATTTTCATTTGTGTTTAATAATTACTCATAAGAAAATGTGCGGGTATAAAATTTATATAAAATTTATATGCCAGAGGAAGGCAGTATGTGTGTGTGTGGAGGAGTGTTATGTGCCGTCGAATAAATAATAAACTTTTTTTGCACTCACACACGGCATTGTGTAATTAAATTTACACAAAAACGTGACATATTTCGCGTCTGTCAAAATTTGTGTTATTTTAACATTTGTCATATATTACTGACACACATACATATATAAATTTATGAGTTTGAGTGTGTAAGTGTACATACGTTCATATGAATATACAGCAAGTCTAAAAAATAGGATTCCACTGGAATGATTATACGAAAATATCCCCATTTATAACGGCATTTTGTTATATCGCCCAAGGTCATAACGCCCAAATCGATAAATATCATGAAGCGCAATTTGAATAGTCGTCTTTGGACACATCCCAGGCGTTATCGCTTACAAATAATAAGAGAAAATCTTTAATCCCGACCGAAGGCCTTCATCGCAGTTAATTTGGTAAATCTGACTTGACTTTAATGCTGTCATTTTAAGATTTCACTGGAAACATATTTTTGATACCTTCTGTACGAAGGTACATATGGCCTGGTGTCCTTGGGTACATATGCGTATATGTGTGTGTGTTCCTCTACGTGTTGTTATTACTTTGTAAATAAGTATTGTTTTACATCCACATGAACATCTCATTTAGATGATTTTTATTTGTATAATTTTTTTCTCATTTGATGACGTCTGCAGCCACATCCCGTTTTTTGTTTTTAATTTTTCATCTGCCAGGCAACATCATTTGCGGAGATTCCTTTTTTTTCGCCATTTCGTGGAATACTTGTTGTGCACAGACGACTTTCATTAATTTGAAAAGGACAATTAGCAAAATTAAACAAAGTGTTGCGACATTTTACGATTTTTTAATATTTATGAAATTTACATTTTTTCTCCTCATCTGACAAATGCATATGTAATTATGGGGTATATGTTAATATGTTGGATGATTATAGGCGTTATAATTTAGGAGATTTGAATTCAGAATGATGACCAAAAATTACACGCACCAAAAGTTTAGGTCTAAAAGTCATATCATTTCAACATTGCTAGGGCCAAATGAAAAATCGAAAAATGTTCTAAATCTTAAAATAAAAATGATAATGTTTGGGACGACGGACTTGCTATTGCCTATTCGATTCAAGTCGATCTAACTCCCCGTTAGTAAAAGATAGTGCCGAAATATGTTGGCGATATTCATAAAAAATAAAGGTATCATGTTGGGAGCAGGCAACAGCAAATTTTTTCTCACATAAAAACTAACCCAGTTTAGTGTTCATTAGGGTGGGTCGCGGTCCATACAAATAAACATGTCATCCCATAGAAATACAGAATTGTTTGAAGGTGGTTCGCCAGACCATATTTTTCCAATATATTTATATTTACTATCCACAAGGGTATTATGTCTTTGTGCATTTTTTTGTAACACCCAAAAGGAAACAAGATAGACCTATCGTTTATTATACCTATCGACTTAGAATCACTTTTGAGTCGGTTCATATTTAAATATAGCTCCCATACAAATGTCTCCTCCTCCTTTCCGCTCTAGAAACCACAAATTTTAATAGATTTTCTTCAAATTTGGCAAAACAACTTATATTTCAACTAAAACCTGCTCTGGTGAAAGTGGGCCAGATCGGCCCAGATATACATGTTAGAGTGGCTTCAAAATAAAAGTAGTGGATGTTCCCGACTAAAATGAAAGATTGGTTTGTTTTACGTGTTCTCCCATTCGAACAGGACGCGTTCAAAATAACCTCTATAAATTAGGTTTTTCTTGGATAAAATTCACAGCGAGAATGGTATTTAGAAAAAAAGAAATTAAAATCTGGTCCGTGCCTTATCAAATCATATAAATAACTTGCATTCTAACCCAGAATAGAGGGTGGAATTTTAACATTTTTGTGCAATTTTTGTTGCATTTTTTATAAAAACAGCAATAACTTCCATATTTTTAGTTCGATTTGTTTTTTGTTGGATCGTTGAAGAGGTATTGATGACCAATTCCAATTTTTAGAACTTCCTAACCCATTAAGGACCGACAATTTTTGTCTTACTGTTGGTTCTCAGTGGGTTAAATGTGATGTAAAAACTGAAATATGGGGTTATTTGTATCGTAAACACATTCTAGTCTTACAAAAAGCTAATTTTTGAAAAAAAAAACATATGAAATTTTGGCCATTCAAGGATAAATTGGGAGGAAAACTTCTCATAAGACATGACAAAACCGTGCGACATGACTTTCCTCCCAAGAACGAGATTATATAGAAGTGAAACTATAGGCCACTAATAGGAAAACTCATACTCAGTATTTTGTCTTGTGGTCGTTTGTCTTTTTACAGGACTTTAAATTTCCAAAGGATGTAAATGTTTCAATAATTTAGTTTCTTACTTTTGCGAGTCATACTATGCCGATATGGGTATCAAATGAAGGAGAAGAACATCTGCTAAAAATACTTTTAATTTCATGCGTCTATCTATGTTAATTTAACATTAACAACCATTTCAATTTTTCACCTTTAAAAAGTTTATGTAGATTATTTATGTTTTAATTTTTAAGGGGGAAAATTTGAAATAGTTGAATTTCTTTCCAAAAATTAGCTTTATATAAGACTAGAATGTGTTCACGATGAAAATAGCCCCATATTTCAGGTTTTACTTCACATTTAACCCACTGCGCATTAACAGTAAGAAACAAATTTGCGGCCCTTAATGTGTTAGAAAATTTTAAAATTACAATTGGATACACTAGTCAACAGTCAAAATGTACTCGGGATGCGATAATTTTTTCTGTGTAGATAACCTTGACATGAGCTCGAAAAACGCAATAAAAATTTTTTTTTTCGTTTGGTTTTTTTTTTATTATTTTTTTTTTTAATTTAAAATTTTTTTTTTTGGTTAATTTGTTTCGTCCGGCATAACTCGGGAACCACTAGCCCGATTTAATTGAATTAAATTTTAAAAAATTTAAAATTACAATTCCCTTAATCTGTTCATATATTGTTTTCCTATACAAGCAACAGTTTCCAAGTTAAAAATGAATATATAAAGGAAAAAACTTATTTTTTGCCTAAAGATTTAATTTTTTTTTTTAAATCCATAAAAAATCCAAAATGAAAAAAAATGTCAAATCTTATTACTTTTACGTAAAGTCACATAACCTATGAGCAAAATGAGACAAAGATCATGAAAATCGATGCACGCGTTTCGCTTTTATTCGCAATTGAGTAAAGGTATGAATTTCAAAAATTTGCTCGACATATGCACAACTTTGTCTATGGTAAGGTTTTTTCTTTTTTTTTTTTTGATTCTCAGAATTAACAAAACGGAATAAAAAAAGGGTTATTTAATTTTTATGATTGCGTAAGCAAAGTAATAAACGCTAATAAATGTGCGTGAACAATTAAAAGGAAAAAAGGAAAGGGGACTTTTTTAATTATTTGGGTTTTCCGTTGGCTACCTGTATGATTTTTTTACAGAAATGCAACCCACATTTAAGGGTGGTCATTATTCGGAAAATTTAAGACTGACACATGGTGAAACAGGTATGTAGCCACCGTAAAAAAATATACACCCATTTATAAGTACCTGTCAGTAAAATACTAAACAATACACAGTATAAATAGGTCTTCATTGATCGATTTTACTCATTCAACAAGTGTCGACGAACGCGATAGTTAAAATGAGCAAACGTTCGCGAGGATTTGAATGCAATACCAATCCAAGTAATTTTTGTTACATGTGCGGAGAATACGTTTCTGAAAAAAACAAGCGTTGTTTTTCACCTAAATTGAGAGATTCATTTGAAGAGAGTTTCAATTTAAAGGTCTCAAACATAGATGAGCGGTGGACACCAAGTGCTCTATGTCCAAGGTGCTACGTACAGCTAGCTGACTCAAGGTAAGTGTAGATTACGAAATTCAAGAACATATATAACTTATTATTGAAATTCTTTCAGACGACAGCCGAGAATCATCATGCCAATGCTTTGGAGAGCTCCGCTTTGCCATGTAACAGATTGCTACTTCTGTCTTAGCAAAAAAACAGGCGTGGGAAAAAATATACGATGGACTTACGCTGCTGTTTCAACAGTGAATTTTCCAGTGCCATTTTCCGAAGAACCAGTGGACCCGCAACCGTCCGTTTCAAGATGGGCAATGAGGCGATACATCCAACATCAGATCCGGAGACAGTAGAAACCACATCAGAATGCGAGTCAACATATACATTGCATGGAGGTCAACGCTTATGTTCCCAAGCAGAACTGAACGATTGGGTTAGAGAATTGAAACTCTCCAAGGAAGATGCAGAGTTGCATGCATCGCGCATGCAACAGTTCGGTTTCTTGGCTCCTGGTGTGGTGACAACAATCTACAGGAAGCGTCATGAACCATACGCAAGGTACTACACAAAAAAAGACAACATCTGTTTTTGTAAGGACATTCCCGGATTATTTGGTGAACTCGGGTACTCTTACGATCCAGGAGAGTGGCGTCTTTTCATCGACAGCAACAAGCAGAGCCTTAAAGCAATTTTACTGCACAACGGCAACGAGAAACCTTCGATTCCAATTGCTCATGCCGTTGACACCAAGGAAACATACGAAGTCATGGACAATCTACTAAAGTGCCTTAACTATGAGAGGCACGATTGGAAAGTTTGTGCCGACCTTAAGGTTATCGGTATCCTTTGTGGATTACAAGGTGGATTCACAAAGTACTGTTGTTTTCTCTGCCTTTGGGACAGCCGCGATCGTCAACATCATTACACCAGGAGGAGTTGGACAGAAAGAGTTAACTTCATCCCCGGCAGCGACAACGTGAAATATACACCACTCATAAAAAAGGAAAATGTTTTTCTCCCACCTCTTCACATAAAGCTCGGACTCATAAAAAACTTCGTGAAAGCTATCAACCTATTTAAAAACCATTTTTCCTCACCTTTCATCGGCAAAGATTAAGGAAGGCGTTTTCGACGGTCCGCAAATTAAAAAGTTGTTGCAAGACCAACAGTTTGAGCACATTTTATCACCAAATGAAGCTGCAGCTTGGAACTCATTTCGGCAAATTGTTTCCGGATTTCTTGGAAACAACAAAAGCTCAAATTACAGAGAGATCGTCGAACAACTACTCCAAAATTATAAAAAAAATTAGAGCAAATATGTCGCTTAAGATACATTTTCTACACTCGCACTTGGACTTCTTTCCGGACATCCTGGGCGATGTGAGTGACGAGCATGGTGAGCGGTATTGGTATTGGTATTGCATTCAAATCCTCGCGAACGTTTGCTCATTTTAACTATCGCGTTCGTCGACACTTGTTGAATAACTAAAATCGATCAATGAAGACCTATTTATACTGTGTATTGTTTAGTATTTTACTTACAGGTACTTATAAATGGGTGTATATTTTTTTACGGTGGCTACATACCTGTTTCACCATGTGTGAGTCTTAAATTTTCCGAATAATGACCACCCTTAAATGTGGGTTGCATTTCTGTAAAAAAATCATACAGGTAGCCAACGGAAAACCCAAATAATTAAAAAAGTCCCCTTTCCTTTTTTCCTTTTAATTGTTCACGCACATTTATTAGCGTTTATTACTTTGCTTACGCAATCATAAAAATTAAATAACCCTTTGTTTATTCCGTTTTGTTAATTCTGAGAATCAAAAAAAAAAAGAAAAAACCTTACCATAGACAAAGTTGTGCATATGTCGAGCAAATTTTTGAAATTCATACCTTTACTCAATTGCGAATAAAAGCGAAACGCGTGCATCGATTTTCATGATCTTTGTCTCATTTTGCTCATAGGTTATGTGACTTTACGTAAAAGTAATAAGATTTGACATTTTTTTTCATTTTGGATTTTTTATGGATTTAAAAAAAAAAAATTAAATCTTTAGGCAAAAAATAAGTTTTTTCCTTTATATATTCATTTTTAACTTGGAAACTGTTGCTTGTATAGGAAAACAATATATGAACAGATTAAGGGAATTGTAATTTTAAATTTTTTAAAATTTAATTCAATTAAATCGGGCTAGTGGTTCCCGAGTTATGCCGGACGAAACAAATTAACCAAAAAAAAATTTTTAAAATTTAAAAAAAAAAAATAAAAAAAAAATTTTTATTGCGTTTTTCGAGCTCATGTCAAGGTTATCTACACAGAAAAAATTATCGCATCCGGAGTACATGAAATTTTTTTCAATTTGTTGAATAGTGATATCAATACCTCTCCAATGGGCTCCTAAAAACATAAATCGAACTAAAAATGTGAAGTTATTGCCGTTTTAAAAAAATGCACCAAAAATTGCACTAAAATAGTATAAATCTGCCCTTTATACTGGGTCATATTGGTTTAATATGATTTGGTAAGGCACGGGTCGGATTTTAATTTCTAGCGGTTTTTTGCTCAATACCTTTCTCATCGTGAATTCTTTTCAAGAAAAACCTGATTTATGGAGGTTATTTTGAACGCGTTCAGCTCAAGAAAGACAATGATAAAAGCGAAATACTTCGTGAGAACACATAAAACAAACCAATCTTAGTCGGGAACATCAACAACATTTTGTCCTTCCTCACAAAAGAAACCACTCTAATACATATATGTAGCTCCAATACAATTTTCGCCACCGAATTGATTATTTCTACTCTAGAAATAGCATATTTGAACATATTTTCTTCTAATTCGGCACATCAGCAAATATTTCAAATAGAAACATCTATGGCGAAAGTGGGTCATATCGGTTCTGAATTATATATAGCTCCCATATAAATGACTCCCCCGATTTGATTACTTCCGCTCTAGAAACCACATATTTAACAGATTTCCATCAAATTTGGGGAAGCCACTTATATTTGAACTAGAAAACCTATGCTAAAAATTGGTCAGATCGGTTCAGATTTATATATAGCTCCCATTCAAAGGTTGTGTTCAAATTTTCTTACAAATACAGATAGAAATATTAAATAGTTATTATTCTCCTCTTATAGCTGTTTCGTATATCACCAGGTGCAAATGTAACGACGTTTTTATACCCTACACCACAGGGTATAATGACTAATTGTAGGGTATCATATAGTCGGCCCGACGCTCGACTTTAACCTTCCGTACTTGCTTTGGAATATGTTTGCTTACATTAGCTTCATATCTGGTATGCGTATTCCCCTTATAGCACAAACGTACACCAAAAAGTGATTCTTATTTGTAGGGGGTGAAATGGGGCAAACAGGGATAAAAATGGTATCTATCAAACGACAACAGCGTCTGTGTACATTCCTCTTATTAAGTAGATACATAACATAAAAGTATTCGTACTTTTAAGTGGTAAACTGGAAGTAGTGGGATAAAAATGGTACCAAAAACGGCTATACCTATAATAATGAAATTCGTATTCTGATTGAGTATAATCTAAAATAAAGGGATTTTTCGAAAATCGTTCTTTTAGGGGGTAAATGGAATAAGGGAATACAAATTGTACCAACCAAATGGCCGCAGCTATGTTCATGAAATTCGGAGTATACATTCCTCTGACTGCGTAGACAATAAAATAATAATAATGGTTTTTCCAAATTCGTACTTTCGGTGGAGGGTATATAAAGTAAAGAACTTAATACCGTTTTTACTTCTTTAAAATAAGAATATAAACTATGGCAGTTTTCTTCGTTAAGGTACAAGAATTTTAAAATACTTTTAAATGTTTTTGTGTTTTCAGTTTTGTTTATTTAAACAAAATTATAAAATCATGATTTAAAAAAATCATTTGAGTATAAACATGGGGTCATAACTTCTAAATACAATTACACCGTCCAACAAATTAAGACTTTGTGATTGGAGCAGAATAGTGACCCTAAAATTCTGAAAGGGCACGTTGAGTATATCACTTTTGTAGAATAAACTTGTAGTCCTGCTGGTCTGAGTTCCTTTTTACAGTGGGTCAAAGTTTTCATTTCATTTGGTCTAAGAACTTTGTTTATCCGGACATGTCCGCTGAACCATATATATGAGAAGAAATGTTAAAAGGTGCACTTTAATATGCTGGTAGAAGGGCTGCAGCAAACTGCCATAAATTTTGAAAATTTCTGATTTAAAATTGTGTTAAAGATAAAAATACAGATACTGTAAAATTTCGTTTAGAAAAATTTCGTTCAAATTGCTATTGATCTCCGCGAAATTTCACAGAAGTGTTTTTTAATTAATATATAGCATCAACCAACAAGTAAGAAAAGACCTGTACCTGGTTTTAATAAACACCGGTGTTGTGATATCAGTGGGAATATTTATATATAAATTACCCACTGTACTATTAATTCATAATTAACCAAATTTAAAGTAATATATAAAATAACATAAAAAACATATGTTATTTTACTCCTGCCACGATGGGGTCAAATACCAATTTTGGAGTCAAAAAATCAATTCTTAAACTGACGTACATTCAGAAAGTAATAATGGCAGTGTGTTGCCAACATTTTAAAATTATCATAAATAGAAAATTGTTATCAGGTAGCAACTCGTTTTTTATCAGCTTAACATTTTGATAGACAAATTTTTTTTCACTGAACCAACACAGAGGGGATGATCCCTATAAATGCAGTGCATTGCGTTGCGGAAGGAAGATCTGGTATTGGAAGGAGAAAAGAGAGAGAGTGGTGTCTGTTGACATTTGTTTTGAAACTCTGAATGTCGTAACTGTAGGGAAAGGTATTTGCCGGAAGTCGGATAGTACGGGCGATGAACGAATTTATTCTGTAATGTGTAGTGCGGCCGGTTGTCCAATCGACAACAAATGGGTGCGCGTTCCTGGAGAGTCGCGTATCTCTACCGAAAGTTCTCACGGGCGGTATAAGATCACGAATCTCCGAAGAACAAACACCATGAAAGTATTGATAAAACAGTGACACACAACCAACATTACGACGGTGTTCAAGGGAGACAATAGAATTGGATATCCTACCGTCGCCTATCAACACCATCGCCCTCCTCTGGACTCGGTCAAGTAGCTCCAGTGATGAAGCTGGAGCACCCGACCATATATGGGAGTTGTATTCCATCTTTGGTCTGCTGTAGATATTGTATATATTGAGGAGATCAGAGGGTGTGAAATATTTCTTACATCTTTTTAAAAAGCCTAAACATTTGAATGCTTCTTTCGACAGATCAAATACATGTTTTGTCCAACGAACATCACGTCACTGGGTCAAGCCATCTGTGTACTAAACGCTCCTGAAAATACCTCTAAAAATCACGTTTTTCCGTGTAATTTTCTTATGTTGGATTTTTGTCCAATTTTTTTTTTCTGAATTAATAGACCATTCGCATCACTTTAAGCCGAAATTTTTATTCATGTCTTAGAATAACTCGTTGGTCGTATTATTGGACGTTTATATTGTTTTTTTTGTGGTTTTTAAGGTGATAGCTAAAAATTCATATTTGTTGGAAACATTTTGTAAGAGATGTTATGAAAAATAAATAGAAGGAATCAATACCTTTCGAGTGACACCTAAATGATGAATATCGGACGAAAAATTAACATGGTCATTTAAATAATTTAATGCATGAGATGGATTTTCAGATCCAACATTTTCAAACTCTTTTTACAATAATGAGCACTGCGGCGTCCATTTCCTTCCGTTTTTCATTATTTAGGCATCATTCGAACGGTTTAACTGCCACTATTTATTTTTTATAAAATACTAACACCAAATACAAAAAGCCATCATGAAAAAACACTAAAAATTACTATAAAAGTCCAATAATTGAACTCTAAGACAAGAATCAACATTTATATTTAAAGTGCTTTCAAGGGTCTATTATTTCAGAAAAAAATTGCACGGGAAAACATGATTTTTAGAGGTATTTTCAGGAGCATTTAGGTCATAGACGGGTTGATCTAGGTATGAAATATTTTGCAAGTCATCATTAAACAATCCAAACTTTATTTTCGTGGGGTGACTGGAACTTGATTTTCCATTTGTATGGACGGCGAACCCATCCCAATATTTATATATGAAATATGAGATTTATCTCTTAGATTTTTTTAACTAGGTGCTGCGGAAATACGAACGCTACAAATATTTCCACTCGTAGTAAACAAGTAGTAATTTTCGTTATAACACTTCAACTTTTAATGAAAATGAAAGAGAACAACTTAACTGCAAGATTCATAAAAGTAAAGGTTATAACCTTAAAGCTATTAGTGTGGTCTTGGTCTGATTTAATTTTTTTGGTGGACCTTTTTTGAGAGATGCCCATATGATAGATAGTTAAGCGGGTTTTTCTAAAGGCACTTTTCACATTTTTTTACTTCACAGCCAATATTTATCCTATTTCACTCTTATTTTAGCCGAGTTTAAAAAGTTTTCTAGATTTAAGGTACATCGTGATATCAAATTTCAAAAACTCACGAAACTTTCTCTCATATAGAGAATACCAATAGCTTTGCTTAAATATACAGAACACATCCTATTCATATAATGCAGGGATAACATGGATTCCTATTCCGATGCAGCATACAAAAAATTATAAAAGGCAACTTTAATTAGTTTTATATTATATTTTTTTCCGGTCCACTCTAGCAGAATCGTTTAGCCGAACGAAGTTATTTTAAATTAAAGTTTGATTTTGTACTCCACAGTGTCACCATAAATTGCAACACCATCAATTTTATTACGTCAAAATCAAAGCTATCTAATCAAAAGTTACACAAATTTACCATAAAAATTCCTCGCGGTGGTGGTGAGTTCACAAATTTAAAACATCATTAAGTGAAATTAATAGACACGTGGATTTGTCCGTCCGTCCGTCCGAATTTCTTTTTATGTAAATCACTTTGCGCCTCCTGACAGAGACTCATATTAATCAGAGGCCAATGAGGCTTCAAATCGTGGCAGCGTCTCGGCCCACCATTAAATATATGCATTCATGCAAAACGCCTGAAATTCAGCGGAAAAAATAAAGACTTTCACTAGCCCATTTAAAGAGAATTTAAGATTGGTGGCAAACGCAAAAGAAAAAACAAACAATTTCTTTGGAAAAATAGCCCAACGAACGAAATATGCTGGTTTGCTGGGTGGCAGGCAGTTAGCACTTTTTTTGTGTGTGTTATAATCGCATTTAATCTCAATGAGTACGATGTTGTTGTTATTGGTGGTGGCGGATTTCTGGGTCAACATCTTCCTTTATTTACTTGCGGCCAGCAAGAGGCGGGGGAGCCGTTGGCCGCTGTTTGCAGGTGATGGAAAATTCCATCTTTGACTTTGCGGATGGCATGGGGCTGGGAAATATTCGTATTTCATCCGCCTGGCTCTGCTATGATTCTATTATAAAGTATATGTATGTTTGTATGGATGAGCAAAGCGTCCGTTTGTTATTTGTTTAGCAGTTATCACGCCCTTAATTCGCAGCAGCAACCAAAAAAATGGCCTTGACAATTTTGTTCTTTCCTTGGTTCGTTTTCGCTTCTTTTTTTCTTTCTTTTCCGCTTGTTGGAAATAGCTTGCTTTTGAAGGCGTTCACCAAAAAGGCGTTAATTTATAAATGGAGATAGAAGCAGCAACGAACGAACGAAAAAAATTGAGTTGTTACACCCTATGTCTGCTGTTGATGATGTTTGTATCAGCGGAAATGATTTGACGCAGACAAATCATGGGAAATTTACGAGGGAACATTGAAATGATAATGACTAACGCCCGCCGTAGAACACAAGCACAAGGAAGATGGACGATTCCTGTTCTGTTTTTTTCTTCTTCTTCAAAATGCCAATGGACAGTTGGTTGCCTTCCTGGGAACACCTCTTCGGCATAAAAAACGTTGTTAATTACTTTGGTAATCTCTTTAGTAGCCTGGTCTTTTATAAATGTACTTTGACACTTTTTAGTTCTAGATTAGTATGTACTTTCTTTACTGAAATTTCAAGCTGAGCTCATTTACAACTCATTAGGGCGCTCAAAAGTAGCTTAAGATATTCAACAATTAATTTTCCGTTTAGAAAAAACAATTGATTACAATTGACTGTTGAGATTAGGTTAAGATTTGTTATTTTCATTGAGATGTATTATTCATTCAATAAAAAATGAAATCTCAAAAAAAAAATGGTTCGAAAAGAACTTCCAATTTGGGTAGCCTTCATCTCAGCAAGAAATGAAAAAGGAAGCACTATTTAAACACATTCCAAGACCCAAAAGTGCATTAAGGAGAGTTTTGTTGCGTTTTTAGATTCACATGAAAGGCAATGATGTTCTCACAATAAAACCCAGGCCCAGGTGTGTGAGGGTTCTGATCCACAGGATTTTCACGTACATGGGTATCACACTCTATCCCTCTTTATCCCCCACAGAGGTCTTTTGGTATACGTACGTAACGACATAGTGTTCCAGAGCCAGCAAGACTTAAACTCAGAAAATCCAGAATTTAACTCCCTTTGGGTTAAATTCAAGATTGGAACACACGTACTACATTTCGGATTCGTGTAAAGAAGTCCAAACGCGGAAAGGGAGGTATCCCTAAATGGCTTTGACGCCCTTTCCGATTCAATTACAAAAATTTTAGAGGATTGTCCTGACAGTGAAATTGTGGTTGCTGGCGATTTCAATGTCCATAATTCCTCTTGGCTTGCCCATTCGAGTCACTCAACACCGGAGGGTCAATACCCCGAGCTTTTTGCCGCGCATAATGATTTGACGCAACTAGTGAATGAACCGACTCACATTCCGCGTGTCCAAGGGCAACACTCTAACATTCTTGATCTTTTTTTAACATCACACCCTGAAAAGTATGAAGTTAACGTTCTAGCACCTCTTGGTAATTCGGATCATTGTATTGTTTCAGCATCCTTTTCGTATTCCGCTCTTCGTGTCGCTTCGACCCCAGCCCCAAAGCGGACAATATATATATACGAAAAGGCACGTTGGGCCGAGCTCAACAACTTTTTCCAGCATTTCAATTGGAAACTTTGTTTTCTAAATAGCGATATAGATGCTGCGGCTGAAATGATTGAAAATATTATCTTGATTGGAATGAAATCATTTATTCCAATTAAAGTTATTTCGGATAAACCATCTAATAAAAGTTGGTTTAACCAGACATGCAAGACTGCTGTCAGATCCAAAGAGGAAGCGTTCAGGAAATGGCGTTTAAATTAAAATGCCACAACTGATCTGCTACGCAAGCAGACAAGAACCATGTGTGCCAGGGTACTTAGACGTGAAAAGTTTCTGTACGAACAACGTCTTCGTGCCAAAGTTCTTGCTTCTCCTAGGGGAAGTAAGAGCTTTTGGTCATTTGTGAGAAGAGTAAAGGATAACTCCTCATCTATCCCAACTCTTGTTAAAGATGACCAGATATTCACTGATCCGGTTGACAAAGCTAACCTATTGGCTGAAATGTTTGCAAGGAAAATGAGTTAATATTGAACACCATTTATTTAGTATAGATTTTAAACTGCAACACATACAAATTTCTACCATTTTTGTCATTTCATATCATTCAACCTAGAAACTTATATAATTCTAACATGAACATTCAAAATTAATTTTAGTTTCATTACTCCAAAATCATGCATCCAAGAGAATTATTTCTAAATTCGACTAAAGTTTCATATAAAGAAATCCTTCAAAGATACTTCCAAAGTTCAACGTTCATTCCCTGCAAAAAATGGAAGTACTTGCTAAAGAATGATGCTTTCATTGAGAGAATTCATTCTAAACAGCATCTCAAATTCGATTTTTTCTTCCAAAATGTAGGTCATTTTTATTATAAAATCAAATTCAAATTTTATTTCCAGAATTTAGAAGTTCAAATTACTATATCTTTCATTTATAGAAAATCGAAAATAATCAAATATTTGTTGTATTATCTATCATTAGAGTTGTGTGTTTATTGATGTTTGAGTAATAGATTTTAATAGTCTTATGGTCAGGTTAAAATTTAATTATATTGCGTTTTGTATTTTGTTCAGCTTGAGGCCAGTTTTTAAAAATAATAAAACAAAAATTACTATTTTATTATATTATTTTTTTTTTATTTCCCAATATTTCGACCAACTCCGTTGGTCATCTTCAGGGGTCTAGTACAAAAAACACAATTTATTCAAGTACAAGTTACAATCATTAACAATAAAAAAATATCACAATATTTATATTTACATTTTTAAAAAAGTTTTTCACAATAGAAAATTCTCCTGCCACTCTCTGCAAGCTTTTGTCAACTACTATCTAATTTGTCGTCTATGTTTTTCGACCGTGTTCCTATATATTTGAGCACAACCGTCTGTGTCTCTCTTATAATTAAACCTTTTTCCAAGGGAGACGTCAATTATATTTAGCATTTCCAATGTGTATCTCCTTGTATAATTATTCCCTTCCGCTAATATTTCGACGTCATTAAAGTTTGTTTTATGTCCCGTCAATGTACAATGGGCTGCAAGGGCAGTTTTTTGCTCAATGGGAATAATTATACAAGGAGATACACATTGGAAATGCTAAATATAATTGGCTTTCACCCATGAGAATATGTCATGTAAGCATCAAACATGCAGAACTGCTAAGCACTCAGTCGAATGAAGTGACGGGAATCTGTAAATGAACCCTTTCCTCCTAATGACAATGCTATGTAAAAAAATCATGCATGATTCGTCCGAAAAAGAAGTACTTCCATATCATCTATTCATCAGTTGAACAACTATTTAACCACTTATCCGTAATGTATTTTTTTGCAGGGATTCTAAGGCCAACAGTAAATTAGTTCCAGTATTCTAATTCAGATAGAAATAGTGAGATTTTTTTCTTTTCTTCTTTTTTATGTTATGAAAAACCATACAAAATAAAATCTAAATAAATTATTAGTTTTAGATTTTAATAGCTAACATTCCAATGAAGAACACAATGTGTACAATGTAAATATTATATTTGTAGATGCAAAATTAAAAAAAAATATGATTGATGAAGACGATGTGTGAAGGTGATATGATAAAGACGATAGTACGATGGGCCAAAACTTTTACATTTGTCATTGGATTTCCTTAATATTGGCATTTGTTCTTCGCTATGATACTAGCTATTATAAAATAAAACAAATAAAGGATGCACTATTTAATCACATTCCAAGATCCCAATGGATATTTTTGGTATTTTTAGCCTCATCATGGCAATGACGTTCTCGAAATAAAAATCAGATTTCTAAAAAAAAATCTCGCGGAATGACAGTTTAATATGAAAATGAATGAACTTACATTAAAAATTATGAACCTCTTTTTTAACAAAAGTCGAAAATTTAGTAGAAATTTGAAATTGAAATATATTGAAAATTGCAACTAATAAAAATGTCTACTATATTTGCCTATGTTGTATTAGCTGGGATCTTAACGAAGAAAACGAGGCCTATTTAAATACAATTTATGGATATATGTAGAAGTGAGGGAAAAAATCATGTATAAGTTTTTGCTTAAATTGAGTTAGTCACGTGAGTTACGACGACGTGTACTTCAACATCAACGGCCGTAATTTCTACATTTATCAATAGATGTGGTATTTGAACCGATCTGACACACTTTCACCACAGATGTTTCTAAATGAAATATAATGTGTCGTGTCAAATTTGAAGAAAATCGGTTAAAATATTTGGTTTTATAGCGAAAAAAGTAAAATCGAGAACGGAATTTGTATGGGAGCTATATCTAAACCTGAGACTCAACTCGATTATAATATCTGTATTAGAAATGACAAAATATTATGCACAAATGCATAATATCCTAGTGGAGGGTATACAAAATAGTCCTGATACTTTTCTCTGGAATTTAGATTGCTCTAAATCTATGAAATTCTTGAACTTTAATAAACTAAAATCAACCACGTTTAGACAATAAGTTCGAGACGCCACACATCTATGTGAAAATTGCCTCCATATCGTCTATGATTCGAGTAGTTAGTCTCAGAAAATTGACTATAGGGCACACCATAGTCCACATTGACTCAATATCGTGCCGCTATAAATTTTCGTTTTTTTTTTTCTAATCGAATTTCGTTCCTTTCGTTGACTTGTCATATTTCGTTTCTGGTTTTTTTCATCGTTCTATTCTCCCCACTGAACAGGTAATTTAGGTAATGTTATGACATCTTTTTTTCTTCTACTTCGTTGTGTTATATTTTTTAATTTATGACACCAGCCAGATTGCTTGCCCTCGCTGCTATAAAATCCTCTAAAAGAGGATATACTTAAGGTGTGTGTGTGGGTGTATGTGCTTGTGAGGGTGGATATACGAGCCACTGTGTGTGTGCAAGTGTATCTTCCACAGGGCCAGAGAATGTGCGGCTGAATGTCTGAGTTCATGATGCCAATGTATTTGATCTGCAGAGTATAAAAGTGGCTGACCCACACTGGCCGCATATAATGAAATGTAATGTTTGAATTAAGTGAAGCGTAAATTTTATAGATAAGATTTTATTCATTAAAGTGTAAATTTTACACATGTCAGTACATTGTATTAATGTTTAAAGTTCAGTTAAAGCGGCGGCACATTATAAAACCCACTCGTGTACGAAAGCAGACATACACACGCCTGGATTTATGGATATATTTAAAGACCTCAACACAATGTGATGGGCTGATGGAGCCTACATATGATAATACAGTGAAAAGTTAATTCCCTAGTAGCATGTCAATTGAAGTGTGCATTTGGGATTAGACTTGTATACTTACAACACTAGTTTACAGACAGTTTGTCAAAAGGTTGTTTATGATAAATTTTAAAAATATCGAATGTCAAATTATTGTCAATACTTCAAATCATTAGTATTTGTACTATAATTTTGGAAGTATATATGTCCGATATCGACCTAACGCTACGCAACGTTAACTTTAAGGTAATTATGAGGGCTACTTGCATTTAGAAACTGTGGCGTATGAAGTGTCCAAAATGTTTGTACCTAGTTTTGGTAGGATCGTACAATAATTACGGCAGGCACTTTGATTATCAGAAAAGACATAAATAAATCGATTTAGAAATTGACTGAAATCAAACGATGGATCTTCTGTACATTAGGGGTGGAATAGTGCACCACTTTTCCATATCCTAGAACCTCTAATTTTGTGACAAAATAAGGGTGGTAGGGCGTATTTAAGTGGGTGCTCATAGGGGTCAATGGTGAGGGAAAAGGGGTAAAAATACACAAAAAGCCCCAAAAGTGACCCGGAGTCGCATCTAGCTGGGTTAAATGTAAGACCTACTTCCATTAATTTTTTTCTCAACATTTTTTCCTAACTCACTCAGCCACTCCTTAATGGGGCTCCCATACAGAAACTAATTTTTATAAAATTTGCTCCCACCACTCTAAATGCCCCAAAGAGGCTCCAAGGTGAGTCAAATGTATGACCTACCCCACTATTTTCTCAGCCCTAAATTTTTCTCAGTGCATACCTACCCTCTATCTTCACCTCTTAAGATGGTTCCCAAATAGTTTTTTATTATACCCTATACCACTTCGTGGACTAGGGTATTATAAGTTAGTTTTCCGCCAAATGTTTGTAACACCGAGAACTAATCGAGCAAGACCCACCTTTCAGTATACGGATCGGCTTAGTATCACCAGCTGAATCGATTTAACGATGTCTGTCCGTCCGTCCTACTGCTGTCCATCTAAGCTTGTTCGCACTCTACAAGTCGCAATTGTTGCCTGATTATCGCGAAATTTGGCAGAAGTTACTTTTTTGGGCCAAGGAGATCGGTATTGAATTTGGAGGAAATCGGTTCAGATTTAGATATAGTCCCCATACAAATGTCGGTCCCGATTTGACTTTTTCCGCTCTAAAATCAACATATTGAACCCGATTTTCTTTAAAATTGGCACAACATTTCATAATCGAACTCGAAACACCTATGCTGAAAAAGGGTAAGATCGGTTCAGATTTAGATATAGCCCCGATACAAATGTCACTCCCGATTTGACCTTTTCCGCTCTAAAATCCATATATTATACTCGATTTTCTTCAAAATTGGCACAACATTTTATAATCGAACTCGAAACACCTATGCTGAAAAAGGGTAAGATCGGTTCAGATTTAGATATAGCCCCCATACAAATGTCGCTCCCGAATGTTTAGCCGATTTTGACCAAACTTTGCATATTATATTTCACCAATAAACATACATGGTGAAAGCGGGTCACATCATTCCAGGTATCAATATACCCCCATACAAATGTCCTTTCCGATTTAACATTTTTTGCCAAACATATACATTTACATGATTCAAAAATCCTCCCCAATTTCACTTTTTTACCGAATTGAATTGTAATGAGATAGAAAGTGGGGTGTATCATATAGTAGCTCCGTCCGTCTTTAGCCTTTCCTTACTTGGGAGATGCCTATATGTCCATACTTTGGTATAACTCAAATGGGGCCCCATTCTGCTCTATTACAGCTCTAGAAACTACATTTTACACCGGATCTACATCAAATTTTGCAGATCAGTATATGTTTCAACTAGGAATACCTACCGTGAATGAGAAATATATAGGCGCATGTTTTGGCACAGGCTTCAAGTGTTGTTATAGGCATTCAAATGTCCGTCCGATTCATCCTATTACCGCTGTATAATCTGTATTTATCATTGGATGTTGATCAATTTTTCCAGATCATATTATATTTACTTTACTCGTTTTTTTATTTTGTTTATGAAGGAAAGGCCAAAAACAGCCCCTTAGTTACCCCTAGAGGGAAGATATGTAAGACCGCGCCCCATTAATTTTCTCTCCCCAACAATTTATCCAGACATATCTGTCCCCTATCTCCACTCCATAATGGGACTGCCATACAAAAACTACATTTTTATAAAATTTTCTCCCACTGCTCTAACTGCCCTAACTACCCCAGCGAGGCTACTACTGGAGTCAAATATGTATATGCCCTGCCCCCCAATAATTTTTCAGCCTCAATATTTTTTCAGAACACACCTACCCTGCAACCCTCAATGTGACCCCATATATTTGTCTATTTTTTATGAAAGAAAGACCCAAAATTGCGCCGCAGTGGGTCCAGTAAAAGAATCATATAAAAAATAATTTTTGTATGGTTTGAAAAAAATATTTTTGTGTGTTCGAAAAAAAGTTGGGGAGGAAAATCGATGGGGGTCGGTCTAACATTTAACCCCTTTGGGGGCGACTCCGAGGTAGTTTTGCGGCTTTCTATGTATTTTTACCCTTTTCCCTCACGTTTGACCCGATGAGCGCCCGCTTGCATCACATTTATTGGCTCACGAATTCCGAACCTCGCAAAATAGGGCGTTCTAGCGTATCAAAGTCGAACTCCTCCAACCCTACTGTACATTATGATGGGTCACAATAATAAATTGCAGCGGTCATCACCCAGAAATGAAGATTGGATTGTTTAGTGATGATCTACAAAATATTTCGTCACTGGGTCAAGCCATCTGTGAGCTAAACGCTCCTGAAAACACCTCTAAAAATAATGTTTTCCCATGTATTTTTTTTGTGTTGCAGTTTTGCTCAAAATTTTTTTTCTGAATTAATAGACTCTGGAAGCACTTTAATACAAATTTTTACTCTTGTCTTAGAATAACTCATTGGTAGAATTATTGGTCGTTTATAGTGATATTTTTGGATTTTCAAGGTCACAGTTAAAAACTCATATTCTTAGAAACATTTTGTAAGAGGTATAGTGAAAAATAAATAGGAGGAATCAACACCCTTCGTATGATGTCTAAATGATGAGTGCCTAAAATGACGTCACAGACTTCATTTTTGTGAAAAAATTTAACGCAAAATGTTCAAACACTTTTTACAAAAATGACCGCTGCAACGCCATTTTGCAAATAATCATTAAACAATCCAAATTTTATTTTCGTGGGGTGACAGGAAATTGTGAATGTATTTTCATCCCTTTTTCACCGAATTTAATCATTCTAGTAAGTCGTTTAGTTGGTACTATTTTTATCCCTCTGCACCCATTGTATCCCTTGAATGTACGATTTTGGAAGAAACCTTTTATTTTTCGTGTCTACGCAGTCAGAGGAATGTATATTCCGAATTTCATGACTCTAGCTGCTGTCATTTGGTTGGTACTATTTTTATCCCTTTTTTTCATTTTAACCAAAAATTGCGAATATCGAAAAATCCGTTTATTTTATGTGTCTACGCAATCAGAGGAATGTATACACCGAATTTCATTATTCTAGGTGCAGCTGTTTGGTTTGGTACCATTTTTATCCCTCTATTCCCATTTTATCCCTTAAAAGTACGAATTTGGAAAAAATACTTTCATATTATGTATCTACTCAATTAGAGGGATGTACACATCAAATTTCGTGTTTCTAGATGTTGCCGTTTTAAAGGTACAATTTTTATCCCTTTGTGTCCCATTTCACCCCATACGAATAAAAATCACTTTTTGGTGCACGTTTTTGTTATAGGGGAATGCGCACACCCAATATCAATTAAGCAGACATATTGAAAAATGTGCTTACATACTAGGATATCCAACCGATTACATTTTATTCGATTAATCGAATAATTTACTTCATATATTTGTTCGAATAATGATAAAATCATAATTTTCGAAGAACGAATAATTCGAATTAATTGCCACAAATAATCGATGTTATAAGTTTTGCATTAAAAATACATATACATTACATTATAAATTGATTTAGAATAGTGTGATGGATTAATTTGGCATTGTTATATAGTTAAGGAAGGGTTTGTGTAGATCCATCAATGATATAAGCAATTAGCTGGATTAAATTATAAATTTGAATGAAATCCATATATAAAATATAACACGCATTTAATGATAATTCGACTTTAATATTATCATCTGTTAGTTCCATCGGCTAAATACAATACAATTTCATTTATACAACATATAAAGGGTCCGCCATTTAACGTTTTTTTCAACTATTCAACCGTTGGACTATTATTTGTGGGGTGCCATTAAAGATAAGTGTTACGCCGACAAGCCAGAGACAATTGACGCTTTAAAGGACAATATTCGTAAAGCCATTGGCGAAATACAGCTGCACACAATCGATAATGTGCTTAAAAATTGGACCGATCGTGTAGGCTACTGCATGGCCAGCCGAGGCAGCCATTTGAATGAAATTATTTTCCATTATTAATCGGAAGGATTGTACTTTCAAATAAAAAAAATGAGAAAATATTCAGTAGTTTTTTTGTAGCATGTAAAAAAAGGTTATTTGGCGGACCCTTTAGTTATTTATGAATATATACTATATAAATATTTTTTTATAAAAACTGTTCTTTCGTCTTATTTTTAATTTAAAGCTATACTTTTATTATATGAAGGTAACGACAATGAGCTACACAGTAGCTCGTCACATGGGAGCGAAGTCATAGGGAAAATACTAAACTATATTGTTCTTTGAATATTTTACTCTTTATTCAATGAAAGAATCGTTCGTGTGATATACATTTAGAGGCTGCATCACTCGCAAATTTTTTATAGATGATTTTGCATTATTTATTTATAGAAAAATAATGACTCACATTGAGTTATTATTTATTGAGTTGGACAATTGTTCGATTAATCGAATAATTCCTAGGGGCATAATTCGATTAATTGAAAATTCTTTGTTTTCAAATAAACGATTAATCGAATAATGTAAAAGTCCGAATTACTGGATACCCTATTAAATCACGCTGAAATATTAGGGAATATTATGGGTATTTTTAGTCCTTGTGAGGGAAATTTTTTTCCCTTTGGGCCGATTTCGCCCAGTTTGAATCCCATCCGATATGAGACTATAAGAAGCATTTATGTACAATTTGGACGTCCTGGTTCGTTTAGATGCTAGCGTGCTTTCAACAGACGGACGGACGGACATGGCTAGATCGTCTTAGAATTTTATGACGATCAAGAATATATATACTTTATAGGGTCTCAGGTCGATATTTCAAGGTCCTATAAACGGAATGACAAAATATTTTTAATAGCTAACATTCTAGCACAAAAAAACAATAAGAGATCTATCGATAAATGTAGATGTTATGGAACTCTTTGTATTTTTTTTTTTCATTTTATACTAGCCAACATCCAAACGAAGAAAACAAAGTATATAAAGGGTGATTTTTTAAAAGCTATAGGAAAGTTTTTCAAAAAAGAAACACATAAAATTCAGAAAAATGCATGAAATCTTTGTTTGAATCAATAGTACGGTCCATATAATTTAATGTTTGAAGATTATTTCATGCAAATGTTGACCTTGACTGCGCCTCAAATGGTCCATCCGCTTAGTCCAATTTTGGCATTTCCACGTTTTTGAGTAACAGAGGCCCAATTGCTGCGAAAGGCGACGAATCGATAATTGATGGTCATTATTAACACTGGCCGATACAGCTGCGATATTTTATTCAGTCCCCACTCTACGTAAGCGTGTTGGTGGTTTAATGTCCAACAATGTAAATTTGGTGCGAAATTAAGTCACAATAGCCCGAATAGCCGCTTCAGTGGATCGATTAAACTGACCATAAAATTTAAGAAGCGCGCGATGAACTTTCTTAACAGAGCACACATTTTGATAATATAATTCAATAATTTGCAAGCGTTGTTCGTTTTTATTTTATTGAGTTGCTCACAAAAGCTTATCGATAAAAATAAAATATCATCAAAAGTCTATGCGAAAAACCTATACAAGCCAATAATATGATGTATACCTACATATGTAAAGGGTGATTTTTTAAGAGCTTGATAACTTTTTAAAAAAAAAAAAAACGCATAAAATTTGCAAAATCTCATCGGTTCTTTATTTGAAACGTTAGATTGGTCCATGACATTTACTTTTTGAAGATAATTTCATTTAAATGTTGACCGCGGCTGCGTCTTAGGTGGTCCATCCGCTTAGTCCAATTTTGGCATTTCCACGTTTTTGAGTAACAGAGACCCAATTGGTGCGAACGGCGACGAATCGAAAATTGGTGGTCATCATTAACACTGGCCGATACAGCTGCGATATTTTCTTCAGTTCGCACTCTACGTAAGCGTGTTGGTGGTTTAATGTCCAACAATGTAAATTTGGTGCGAAATTTAGTCACAATAGCCCGAATAGCCGCTTCAGTGGGTCGATTAAACTGACCATAAAATGGAAGCGCGCAATGAACTTTCTTAACAGAGCACGCATTTTGATAATAAAATTCAATAATTTGCAAGCGTTGTTCGTTTGTAAGACGATTCATGATGAAATGTCAAAGCATACTGAGCATCTTTCTCTTTGACACCATGTCTGAAATCCCACGTGATCTGTCAAATACTAATGCATGAAAATCCTAACCTCAAAAAAATCACTCTTTACATATTTAGATTTGTTTAGCATGCAACATGTATCCAGATCGGTTTAGTTACGATACAGTTTTATTTATTTTAAAGTTTTATCATTTTTATAAAACCAAGAGTTGAAATCACTCTCTCAGCACAACATCGATGTTAAGTGAATAATTTGATTGCCAAAAATCAATTCTATTTGTATAGCCTTATTTGCTAATTTGGCAGTCGAATCGAATCAGAACATTTTTAAATACCAATAATTTACTTTTCAATTAAAATGAACTCTTCCAAAGTGCGCTCCAAATGGCTGAATAGGCGAGCTTTCTACTTTCATACACATCTCTGCATAAATTAACTAGACAACTGCTGATATTTAATAACATTTAATTTCACAACTAAAGGATTGAACACTGTGAAGTAATTTGGCTAACAAATATGCCGACAAGAGTGTATGTGTGTGGGTGAGTACATTCACACAGTCGTACTACCACCGTAAGTATCCTTGTTAATATGCCATTTGCATAATTACTTTGCATAATAATTTTTGTAAATTTTCTGTAGCATTCATTTATAATACAAATAACAAATAAAGCATGTTTCTAATGCCAAATAGATTGTCTGTCTCTCTCTGTCTGTCCGCCTAAATATCTGACTGGCTTGGCTTTGTTTGTCTGTTTGTATCTACAGGTATGTCAATACAAGCAAACATTTACATTCGCAATCGCATTTATTTCTTTGTACAAACAGACAGCACATGTACACGCATACATATGCATGAACATTAGAGTGGGTCAGGAGAGATGGTCTTGAATCAGTATAATGTCCGAATTCCTTTCAGACATATATAATGTCCGAGGTAGCGACATATAGAAGAGGACAAAACCGGGTACAAAAATATATAAAATTAGCAACCAAGCCATGCCATGTATAAAACTAATTCGAGTGCGTCTGAGTGCAGGGCCATGACCATTTATTGAATTTATATCAGTGATTTTACATAGAATAGATTTAATTACATATGTAGTTCCCCTCATGAAATGTAATTTTTCCAGTTACTGGTGACGTATTAGTTACATATATGTCTGAAGAAAATATTGATCATTCGCCGGTCAGTTCCATACCGGGATGTAATATCATCCAAAAATAATTTTAATCGAACTAATTTGATTTACTTTTGATTTTTATTACATATGTACATGTACATTAAACCTTTGTATGGCGCCAGAAAAAGAAAAGTTCAAGTGAGAGCGGTCACGTAACTAAACCCCTAAAAATGAAGATTGATATATTTTAGGAATATTATTTAAATATTTCAGCTGTAGTAAACTGTGCTGACGAGCAAAACTGTTTACAAACTACCTCTAAATATATGGGTTTTATTCAATTTTCTATTTGTTGTCCAAATTTAGGGCACAATAAATATTGATATTTTCTAGGTCATTTAAATTTTGATAAACGTTCTCGAGTATTTCAATTATTAATGTTAGCCGGTTATTTTGGGTACATTTAGAAAAATAGGATTCTTAAATCTGAGTATAATCCATACTCCAATTTAGTTCAAGAATTTTACTCTGGTTTAGTTAAAACAAGTAAGGAAAGCCTAACTCGGGCTGGGCCGACTATATGCTACACTCCACTTTCTATCCGAATACAATTCAATTCGGTAAAAAATTGAAAACGGGAAGGATTTTTTGTATGCTTCCTAATCATAGGCTAATGTGACCCGACCCAATTTGCCAAATCGAGAAGAATATTTGTATCGGGGCTATATCCAAACATGTAATGATGTTACCTCCTTAGACAATAGGTTCTTCAAATTCAAGTATAACGTGTTATGCTCAATTTGAAGAAATTCTCTGAAAATACGTGGTTTCTGGGTCGGAAAAAGTCAAGCCGGGAGCAAAATTTCTATGGAAGTTATATATAAATTTGACCCATTTTCACCATGGATGTTTCTAGTGGAAACATAAGATATTTTGCCAAATTTGAAGAAGGTCTGTTAAAATATGTAGTTTATAGAACAGAAAAAGTCAAATCGGGAGCGAAATTTGAATGTGAGCTATATTTAAATCTGAACCGATCTGACCTATTTTCACTAGTTTAAATATAAGATGTTTTCCAAATTTTAAAATCTGAAATCTGATAAAATATGTGGTTTATAGAGTGGAAGAATTCAAAGTCAAGGAAAACTTTTCCCTTTGGACCGATTTCACCCACTTTCAATCCCAACTGATCTACACGAATTGAATTGTAATTGGGTATAAAGAGGAGGTTATCATATAGTCTACACGTAAAAAAAAAAGTTAGCCGTACACCTTCGAATATGAAGTATTATTGAAAGGTAGTTTCAAAAAAAATTTTTTTAATTTTTTTATGCCGAACGTAGGGGGCGCGCTTTTACATTTTTCTATATAACTTCTGCATTTATAAACGGATTTTAAAGTGTGATACATCGATGTTTTTGTCTCGACGAGGCCGATTTTTTTGTCTTTGAAGTCATTGAGTTCAAGCATGATTCATGATTTTATGCGAGCTTTAATTTTCTGATATTAGAGTGGTACATTAGGGTAGTAGCAACTGAGATATGATGTGTAAGTACCAGAAGGGGGTGCTTAAGGGATACAATGGGAACAAAGGGATAAAAATGGTACCAACTAAACTGCTACAACTAAAATCATGAAATTTGGTGTGCGTGAGAGATAATGTATTTTCAGCATTTATACTTTGGGAATAAAAGTAGGATGGAAATACAACCAATCACACGGTTGGAGCTGAAAATGCTCCCACTATTCTTCAATATTTACTTTTTGAATTGACTTGAAGTATTATTTGGATATAGTAAAGGGTGATTTTTTAGCTATTATCTTTGTGGCAACACTGGTTTAAACAGCTGACGCACGTTTCGTGTTTTGTTTCACTGTCAAACATCTTCAGTTTGGTCTATAATTTAACCATGAATCGTCTTACAAACGAACAACGCTTGCAAATTATTGAATTTTATTATCAAAATGCGTGCTCTGTTAAGAAAGTTCATCGCGCACTTCTTCCATTTTATGGTCAGTTTAATCGACCCACTGAAACGGCTATTCGGGCTATTGTGACTAAATTTCGCACCAAATTTACATTGTTGGACATTAAACCACCAACACGCTTACATAGAGTGCGAACTAAAGAAAATATCGCAGCTGTATCGGCCAGTGTTAATGATGACCATCAATTATCGATTCGTCGCCGTTCGCAGCAATTGGGCCTCTGTTACTAAAAAACGTGGAAATGTCAAAATTGGACTAAGCGGATGGACCATTTGAGGCGCAGTCAAGGTCAATATTTGCATGAAATAATCTTCAAACGTTAAATTATATGGACCGTACTATCGATTCAAATAAATATTTTATGCATTTTTCTGAATTTTATGTGCTATTTTTTTTTAAAAGTTTCCTATAGCTTTTAAAAAATCACCCTTATTAAAAAACTTTAACATTTTCCTGTTACTACATTTCTACGAAAGTCTTTGTGGAATGCAATCCTTGATGGAGGGTATATAAAGTTCGGCCAGGCCGCACATAACTCCGTTTTTACTTGTTCGAATTATTTTTAAGTTGTAGTCTGTAAGGAAGAATATATTCCATAGACGGAAATAAGTGAAATGAAAATATTTAAGCTCTTTTCTTTGGAAATAATAGTAAACTATGTAAGAGCAATTTCTACCCGTACTAACTCTTGTTTCCAATGTGGACTGCGAGCTGTCTGTGATGAGATATGCAGTATAGAGAAATCTACTACTATTTTTGATAACATGACTCACCTTAATGTACATACATATGTATGTACAATACAAACGTATTCAATTTGGTATGTGTTCTGTGTAGTTAACACATGTTTAAAACTGATTACAAAATAAATACACCCACCCATACACATACACACGCTCGCACACAGTAGTCATTTGTTGGACAGACACAAAGCCCTATGCACACATACATGTGTGTGTGTGTACTAGGGCACACTCGTATTTACGCAGACTCAATCCGCAAGCAAAATATTAAATTCTTACATTATTTACTTACTTTACTTTGGCCAACTTACGAGCATCTTACAAAACGAAACGAGACGAAAATTATAGACAAACACATATCAAATAGGGATGTCTGGATGTCCTAATGGATTGCTGTTTTAAAATTCCAGGATTTGTGATTTGCGAATTTTCAAAATGATCAAACAAAAAATTTAAATAATCTGGAACGTGTGAATAAAGCTATCATACCCGAATGCTCGAGGAGATGTGTGTGGGATCATTGCTAGGGATGAGTTCAGTAAATCAGATCTTGATTGGTAGAGACTCAGGACATATGAACATTTTTTATAACTGGCCATCTACGTTGAAGGATCCTCTATTTCGAATATATTTCCCTAGGTCAACATTTTTTTCTTAGATTCCCATTACTCCAATGTTTGTAGTGTTGGAAAATCCCTCGATTTCCATACAAGCACTCCTATTTTTCACACTACATACTTAAGGATACCACCAAAAGCGCTTCCGAGAAGATGTGAAACAAAAAAATGTGATAATAACGAAAAGAAATCACAATCACAATCTGAACGAAGAAAGAAAATACACTTTATGATGTTCTGAGAAGTGAGAATGTGTCACGTTTCGTCTTTTTGGCAACGCATGTTCTTCTCAAGTGGGATGGGAGGAAGCCCGAAACGACAACACACACACACGAACTGAAATTAGGAAAATGACAATCATGTACTTTGTTTTACACACTGTGACTTAGTCACATACACCCACACACACACGCTAACACGTTGTCGTCAATTTTCGGAATATTTATTTAAGCAAATTTAATAAAAATAAAACAACTCGAAATATTGCTGTTGATTTAGGTCGACCTAGTTTAGGCCTCTACTATATTTATATATATATTTCCTATGTAATAACGCTCTCAGTTATGAATGTATGCATATGAATGCCTTAAACTGGGTTGAACGTGGAAGTAACCATACAAAACAGCCAAAAAAATAATTCTAAAATATTTACGGTCCTATTCATAATAATTTATATGAGTCATTCCATTCCATCAGAAAATGACTTTGACCAATTTAATAAATTAAATTAATATTTTTTAAAAATCGACTCTTTAAATACTTTACATTTTTTAATGTACCATAATTTGTTTTGATGATAATATCAATTACATGATTTGAACTGGCACAATGCCCTGGCTCAAGACCATTTTGCATCTATATTTAATAGAGTGCAAATTTATTTATAAATGGCATGGTGACATTTATTACTTGGCTGCAGACTACCACGATCATGATTTCGACCATGTCAAAAGTCTTTTCAAGTGGCTTCGCAGCGACTTTTCTTTTAAAATTACAATTACTTTTAAAATATTAAATATTATTTGTTATGGCAAAATCATTTTTTTTAAAGCTGTTACAGTTTTCTTTATTTTATTTTTATTTTCAGAATTATTATATTAATTGTTTTTTCTGCGATTTTTATGTCTTTTTCCACAACTGTGTGAAATTGGTTGAATTGTTTTTTTCTACGGATTTTTTAATATTTGTTTGCAAAGTATGAAAACAATAACAAATCTAAGTAAAAGAAGTTTCCAAGTTATTGAATTCAAAAATCATATTGTTTGGCATGGAATTACCCACAAAATTTTAATGTAGAAGGATTGAGAAATAGTTTCCAGACATTTTGTTAAAAATTAATACCATTTTCTGATGTGCTTTGGCCTTCTAAACCTGAAAAGGATATTACATTTTTACGGATATTTTTTTAATTTTGTACTTTTATTTTGGAAATATAAGTCCGACCAAATCCGTGTATATGCTGAATTAAAGGTAATTATGATGACTACACATTTTGTCAGTTTAACTTACACATATATACCGTGGTTCAGGGACGATAACCAAAAAAAATAAAAAAAAATATTTTTTAGATTTTTTCGAAAAAAACAATTTGTATCTCATTTTTACAGACTAATTTTTCAACCACTGATTTTCTGCAATAGTGAAATTCGCAACATCATCATAATTACAAAAAGTTTAAAATATAAGCGCATGTGATCGGATTTAAGTTTTCAAAATCAGAGTAGGAATGGTACCTTCAACGAGAATTGGAATTTTAGTAAAAAAATAAAAAAATCTTGTTGGAATACCCTACTCTGTAGAGTAGGAGGGTATATATCATTTGGGACAGAAAAAAGTGTAACGCATTAAAGGAATGACTTAAGACTTGGACCAAATCCATTTCACAACTTTTTAAGTTGTTTGACCAATGTCCATCCGTCTGGCTGATGTACACGATAACTCTCGAAAGGAGTTAAGGAATCAATTCAAACTTTGCACATGGTAATATTTTCCCCAAACTTAGTTTAAGTTGGAAGATGGGCGAAATTGCCACGCCCCTTCTGGTACCTCCCACACAAATGACCCATATTCCTATGTTAAATTAAAACCAATGTAATCCGCCATATTTTGGAATATGATAAAGTTTTTATAATCACTCTATCGTACAAAATATGGAGGGTATTAGCACGCCCTTTCCAGTAGCTCCCACATAAATCCTAAACTACCTAAAATTAAAGCTGTTATAACTTCTATACGGATGATTAGAATACTGTAAAATTTGATATTTCGATATTATAGAAGTTGCAATCACATGGAGTATGGGCGCTATTGCCACAACAAGTTCATCCGGTCACTCGTGTTCAAGCTGTACCAGAAGTTTTTTAATACCATACATGTAAGCGTTATTATTACAGGAGAAAATTAAAAAGGAACATTTTTACTTAACCTCCAATAAAGTAACCCAATCGAAAGACTTATCAAAAGGCAACTTCCCCGAGCCTTTCGAAAGCCAACGATACAAAAGTTCTGAAAAAACGATCATTGCATAGAAAATTCCTTTTGCTAGTAGTACCAGTAAAGCTAACAGCCACTCAAAGCTTTATTCATCAATTGCCCTTTTAATATCAGACTGTCCAAAAAAATAAAACTTTTTGAATGGAACAGAATAGAGGCCCTATAATTCTGAAAGGGCAAGTTGAGTAGACCATTTTGGCATAATAAACTTATAGTCCAGCACTTCAACACTTCAGTCAACACTGAGAGTCTTTTTACAGTGGGCCAAAGTTTTCATTTCGAGAAAAGTATTGTAAGTTAATCTCTGAGAAAATTCTTATTGTCAGAAGAAGAATATTGTGGAATCTTATTATGATTATTTTTGTGGAAGATCTTATTCCTCTAGCTCCCCTTTGTATGGGTCAGAGAATCAAAAATATTCTTTCAAAGAGGATATTTAAGGATTAAAACGTTGTACAAAAAAATTGTCGAAAAATTTTAGTGGGAGTTACCGAAGACACCAAATTTATAAATAATGCTCTTCCCGCTTAAATAGCAAAATTAGACACGTTCTTATACAACAAAAATACTGGGGTTAAAATTTGTCCATATTTTTTGGAAGTTCGATCTTTTTCGATGAAAAATGTGAATATTTCGGCAGAGCACGGTAAACAAGAAAAATTTAGATTTGAAAAAAAATAAAAATAAAATAATTTTGTATGCATCGCTTTTTTGTTTTGTAATGTCGTTTGTAACATATAGGGTCCGGCATCAAACTGTTTTTTTTCAACTATTCAACCGTTGGACTATTATTTGTGGGGTGCCCGAGTCAGCCATATGAATGAAATTATTTTCCATTATTAACCGGAAGGATTGTACTTTCAAATAAAAAAAGAAATTTGAGAAAATATTCAGTATTTTTTTTTTATAGAATTTTCAAAAAAAAAAAGTTATTTGGCGGACCCTTTATATGTAGTATGTGTATATGTGTGTGGCGTAAGTTTTGTTTAAAATAAAACCGATATTACACCCATACGTGTAGTCAAAATCATTTGTAAAATCTGATGACGCTATCCAAAGTTATGATATCGATAAGGAAACCATCTCTTCCAAAAAACCCCCGAAATAGCCAACTTTGGACAACTGTAAAACTTAAGCCACGTACTATTTTGAGCTACCGTAACCAGTATATTGGCCGCAAACACTAGTAAAATGTATGTGCCAAATTTCATCAAAATCGATGATGGTCGAAATCCATGTTGGGCCGAAATCTTCTGAATTACCCTATAGCACACGCGTGATTCTTATTTGTAGGGAGTGTATTGGGGCAAAAGCGATAGAAATGGTACCTATCAAACGACAGCACCTAGAAACACGAAATTCGGTGTGTACATTCCTCTAAATTAGTAGATTTTTTTCCATGGATTTTTCCAAAGTCATACTTTACTGTTTTACTTTTACGGCAAAAATGGAAAAGTAATGAAACTGATAGCTAGCAAATTGATTAAAGCATGAAGATAGAATTTTTTGGATTTTCAAAATTTGTACTTTTGGAATTAAACTAGGATCGAAATACAACCAACCAACCAACCAGCTGTAGCTGAAAATGTACCCACTATTCCCCAATATTTCAACTTTTTTTGAAAATTGCTTCCTTATAACTATTTTCTGCATTGACTTAAGTATTATTGCTATAATATATAGTATAAACATAAGTGTGGTTTAAAATTTATTTATGAATATTATGAATGCAAAATGGTCTATCTAAATCATAGAATTTTGCTGTTTACTGATCGCTATTTAGTTTAAAGCAAATCGGGGTAGATCAAGATATAGTTCCTATGCAAATGTCGATCCCTCAAATTTAGCTCCACGCCCTATATTTCAAGTAGAAACATATATAGAGCAAATGAGTAACTTCAGTTATATATATACGCTCCCGTTTTGATTTTTTTCTGCTTTAGAAACCACATATTCCGACCGATTTTCTTCAAATATCAAACATCAACTAGAAACAATTCACTTCAATATTTTACAAGTAATTGCAATTGCCTTCAGAGCAATGAACAAGGAATTACAGCCGATTGAATGATCACACCTTTGAAAAAAAATATTTTTTACTGTTAACCCTCGGTCATGCACATGTTCCGATAGTCACGTACGTAGCGCATGTATCTTGCCAGATACACTATGTATTTCAGTACATTTATATGAAAAATATGCTATTTTAGTGATAATATTACATTGTTATCACGCCAGGCAAATATATATTTTCTATTTATTTTTTGTTCTTAGTACATGTTAAACCACCTACCGGTGCAAAAAAAAAAATAATGAGAAATAAAACAAGAAAAATATTATTTTTGTGTTTAATTTCAAAAAAAATAGTTCTTATAAAGTTCATTCCAATTAAATTTAGTAGTTATAAAGTAAGTTTTAATTAATTCTAAATTAAAAAAGTCTTTCACAGCTTCAGGTAAGCAACTAAAACATGTATACTCTGATTTCGAATGTTGTAGGCATACCAGATTCGAGCACTTGGAACAAAAAAACAAGTCGGCGAATTTTTCCATTTCCCAATGTACAAAGCTGACAACTTTTTCTGCTTGGTAGAATATCAGCACCACTTGAGCTAGGAACTACTACTGGAATCTGAAATGAAAAAGAAAAACGAGGAAGGGCAAATGTTATATCAATCAAACTTACATTTAGTGATCTTCCAAAATACGATTCCATGGCCAACTGTTAGATGATGTGAATGTTGTTCATTCGGTGAGAGTGATTTGAGTAAACAAACGCAGAGAAAAATAAAAATACCAATAAAGTACAGTACTCTTCATACAAAATGTGTGTGTATCTGGTCAGATACATGTGCTACGTACACGATGTATAGGTGAAAAAATCCACATAAATTTTGTTTGTTGTTTTTTTAATGTGTTTTTTCATAAAACGACACCTAACAATATTTGTAGAGGGTACCTGGAGACTCAAACCCCTAGCTAAATTCGAAATATATTTAAATCACAGTTAAATTCGTAAAATATCTGGCCAGATAAATGTGCATGACGGAGGGTTAAATTAACAATAACTGGTGAAAAAAATTTCGAATTGTTTCGTAAAATACATATACAACATTTTTATGAGAAAAATATATATGTATATAAAAACTTCCACAACAATCGCAGTTATCGAAGTCAAAATCATATCGGAATGACTCAAAAGTGTCTACCTAATATTTTTTGTTTACTCTAAAATTTCATATTTGAGGCAGGCAATATTGCCATCGACCATAGAAGCTAAAATAGCTTGGATTTCAAGAAACTTTTTAGTTGGGGCGTTTTTTGTTAATTTGCGAATAAAACAATGTTTTCGCTCTCCTCAACAATTGCCCTCTATATACAAGTTTTATCCACTTAAATTAGACAAAGCCACTCATTTTATTTAAATTAAATTATTATGTCAAAATTCCTCAGAATTTAATCGAAATTATTTAAACAAAACCCCATAAACTTAACACACTCCCCACCAGTTGTAGCGAGCAAACAAATGTCTCCGAATTGAACAAATTGCGGCAAACAAACCAACACACACACGCACGCACGCACCAAAAAATAACATCAGAAAACAGCTACAAACAAGAGCAAATAAATAAATAAAATAATGACAAAAAGAGTGGTGAGTGGGTATAGTTAACAAGAATTTAAATTAGAGTTAAAAAACAAAACAAATGTAATCAGATGAATGAAATGAATGGATATCGTACTCCTCGTATGTTATGCCAATTACACCCAACCACCCTGAGCCAACCCGCCCCGCCCTCCTCATGCGGCGGTAACTAATGAGTTTGTCATGGCTTAAGATAGGCGCATAAACCGCACCGAGAAACCGAGGAAGCCCACATGTTCACGTCCGTCCATCGACACAAGTATCCTGCTGACGACCAGCGGCGGAATTTACAAGGCCTTCCTTATTTTAGGCATTTGGAACACCTTATATGGTAATGTCTCTCATTTATAAGGCCTGCCGAAGACATTGTATATTATCCGTCTACAGTCGGGCATGTCAGAAGGCCTTACCAGCCTTTCCAAAAGTATACACTCACATTCCTCCTCGTTGTTTTAAAAGAGTATTTGCAAATACTTAATGATATAGCGAATAAAAATGCATTTCCCAAAAATACACATTAGGGTGGATCGAAGAAAAAATATTTTTTAACATTTTTTTTAATTTTTCTGGTAGTGGATACAAATACATATTTTTGTAATTTAAACAAAATTGCTCCTAGTTTTACAGAAAAAAAATCTTAATATTAAAAAGGATTTTTTCTTATTTATTTTTTTAACGCCTGCATATCGCAGGCTTTCTTGTTAAGGTCTCCTAAAAGGCCTGCTTTTTATGGCATCCAGAAGGTCTTCCACGCATAGACCCTCTACATGAATTCATTATGGAAGCCGAATGGAAGGCCTTGTCAATCTCACGCAATGGAAAGGAGTTGGCAATGTGTCTGTAAGGCCTTCTGGATTCAAAATCAGACCTGATAAAAGGCCTTCCAGGTCATGATTTCCGCCGCTGGGCGCGTTGTTGTGTGTGTGCTTACGAAGTACATCTGAAGACACCCTTGTTTACTTTGGTGTCATTACCCAGCGAATTAAAGGAATGTGGGCCTTTTAATATCACACACTGCTGCCGGCGAGTGTATGTGAGTGAGGGTTTGTGCGGCGTGCGTGTTGGCATATTCTCCTGGCTGTGTCTATGTTTGCGTAGTGGCACATAATTGTGGCAAATTACGTTGTGGCGAAATCGTGATTTACTTGCATTGCCAAACATAAACATGTTGAAGCTGTTCACTGTTTGTCGCATCGCCTTCTTATAGACATTGGACGGGGACGGCTATAAGTGCGGGTATATTGTTATATATACATCTGCTGGACTACCGATCTTGACACTGCGAAAGACTATGGAAAATACTTAGAAATAGAATTGGCAATTCGACGTTACTGGACCCATCCCAACAAAAAAACTAGAAGGTAGTTCAAAATGAATGACATTATTAATTAATTCTAAACAGATATATTTGTCATCTGAAGAAGTCTTTCAAAAGCACTTCCAAAAATGTAGTTTAATACTTATTCCCAGCAAAAAAATAATGTATTTCCAAATGAATGCAACTTTCATTGCTCTGAATCATACATCCATGATAACTCATACTTAATAGCGAACAAGTAAGTTTTATATTAGAATTTTCTCTTTCAATAGAATTAAATTAATTACAAATTGTAATTCTGTTGCGTTGTATTTTAAATGACTCATTATGGTTTGTGTAATCGATTTAATATTCTGTCTTATGGGCAAAATAGATTTACTTATTTGTGCAATTTCGATCTCAAATATTTTCTTTATTGGATAATGCTAGTGCATCATAAAAATACTGTTCTAATAGGACCATTTTTCGTAAACGTTTTAAAGTGTTACAATTTTAGATCTTGTTAATTTTTTAAAGTTTGGGCAAAACACTGAGAAGGACATACGAGCGATTTTCAATACTTACAGAGAACTTAACAAGTGAAACAAAAACTGCCGCAGATAAGAATGTTCGAGAGTTATTATATCAAAGAAATACAGCATGTATTCAAAAAAAGAATATAACTTAAAACTAAATATATTTTTAAAAACATTTGTGTTGTTTTTAAAATATTACAAAAAATGAAATATTGCCTAATACGCCGAAGACATACATAAACTGTTTAAAAAAGGATTCAGATTTGTTTCACTGCATTTTCATTAATACAGAGAAATGATTCATAAGAACATTCACAATGTATCCAAAAATTAATAACTTTCATCTATGAAAAAATGTCATGTAAGCATTAAACATGCATTGTTTTTCAGCACTCACTCGAACGAAGTGACTGGAATCTGTAAATGAACACATTCCTCTCAATGACAACCTATGTTAAAATAATGTATGATGTTTAGCCCCTTCTCCGTCATGTTATTTTTTGCTGGGATGATAATGAAATTGGGGACAACGCTCAAACCACAGATTAATTTTAATCGGAAAATTCTTTTTGAATTCTTTTGAATCCAGCTTAAAATATACTGCTTCAATTACTTATGTATATATATTTTATTTATAGGGTTATACTAATTTTTTATATATAAATATCAATTAATAAAATTTTGGAGAAAAAATTTGAAAAAACTAAGCCAAAATTATTAATTATTAAAATTATTAAACTGAGTTATGTTTGGCCGGACCAAACTTTATATATGGAAATTTCCCAGTGGCCGGACGAGATATTTGCACACCTTAAACTACGCCAAAAACAAGAAAGAAACTGAAAAAGTCGATCAGCCTTTTTAGTGTTCTAATGCGCTTAAAGAGTACTACATTTTAAAAATATATCGTCAGGATTTAGTACAAATTAGTAACTATTTTACATCTAAACGGACGCTACAAAAAACAGAAGTACTTTTGAAGGTCTTATAGAAATATACAAAGTTCAGCGATTTTTTGAGAACTTTGTTTTTCCTTATATACATGTAAATGAAGGTCAGAGGATTTATGAAATATGAGAATTACCTCTTAATTTTTTTTTAATTAGGTACAGCAGAAATACAGAAGCGACAAAATGGACGAGACAAAAATGTACACTCGTAGTAAACAAATTTAGTAATTTTCATTATAACACTTCAACTTTTAATAAAAATAAAAGTGAACAAGTTAACTTCAAGTTTCATAATAAAAAAGTTGTCGAAATAAGGAATCAATAAAGTTAAAAGCTATTAGTGTGGTCTGATTTCATTTTTGGTAGACCTTTTTTGGGAGGTGCCCATATGTCGATTTTCATAGATGTGCAGTAACATTACACGAAAATGTAATATGGCCAAACCTAATAGAAATATTGAAAAAATAATTTTACAAATAAATATATTTTTTTTATTATTCCAAACCACGATTATAAGGCAAGGCTACGTTTATACTAAATTCAATTGCGGCCAAAATAATAGCAGCGCATCATAGCTTTAAATTAATCTTATTATATTTGTTTGTGTAATTATTGCTAGTTCTACATTATGTGCTGTGTTATGATAGTACAAACACAAAAAAAATTGTCTATTTGGTGATATGGTTTTAATTGCTTACGAAAACGGAATACGTATACAAGTATAGTAAAAAAAGTGTCAAACATGAAGGATCAATCATAATGTTTTTCATATTATGGAATTGGGTCTATAAATTGGTCCGGAACTACTATGACTCTGCCCAGTACATTAAAATACTATCCCAAAAACACAAGTCAATAATTTCGACGTTGTGGAATGGTTCGCGCTGACATCGAATCTTTATCTAATCGAAATGTTGAATTGTGATGTCTAAAATGAGGTCTTACTAGCACAACTAAAACGTGCTTTGGGCATGATATAAAATACCAGATGAAAGTCGACTACATGAAACGACGTTGTGCTGCAGTAACAATCCATAAAGGGAGTACAACTAAGTATTAAATTCAAGGAAAGATAGTTATTCAAGATATTTTTCAAAAAATTTTTCATTTAAAGTGATTTAAAAAAATATATAATTTTAGTTTTTCTTAGCACCGCTATTTTTACTTTTCTCATTTTTGACTCAATAGGCTCAAAATTACAAAAACTTAATTTTTAATTTAAAGCTAAAACTAATATTTTCTTTGTCGACAGTTATTATCTCGGTGCTGCTATTTTTATACCCTCCACCTCCAGGATGGGGGCATACTAACTTTGTCATTCCGTTTGTAACACCTTGAAATATCGACCTGAGACCCTATAAAGTATATATATTCTTGATCGTAATAAAATTCTAAGACGATCTAGCCATGTCCGTCCGTCCTTCTGCCCGTCTGTTGAAAGCACGTTACCATCTAAACGAAAGGAGCTAGAACGTTCTAATTTTCCATAAATGCGTCTTATAGCCGTAGATCGGTTGAGATTGAAACGGGGCGAAATCGGCCCAAAAGGGAAAAATTTTTCCCTCACAATGACTAAAAATACCCATAATAATCCCTAATATGTTAGCGTATTTAAGCATGTTTTTTGAATATGTCTGTTTATATTTGCTTGATAATTGGTATGCGCATTCCCCTTGTAGCAAAAACGTGCACCATAAAGTGATTCTTATTTTTCGGGGTGGAAATGGGGCAAAAAAGGATAAAAATGGTACATATTAAACGAAAACAGCTAGAAACACGAAATTCGGTGTGTACATTACTCTAATTGAGTTGATACATAATCTAAAAGTATTTTTTCCAAATTCGTACTTTTAATGGGTCAAATGGGAATAGAGGGATAAAAATGGTACCAACCAAACGGCTGTACCTAGAATAATGGAATTCGGTGTATACATTCCTCTGATTGCATAGACAAGTAAAATACACGGATTTTTTCAAAATTCGTACTTTTTGGGTTTAAAATGAAAAAGGCGGGAAAAATAGTACCATCAAATGACCGCAGCTAGAGTCATGAAATTCGGAGTATTCATTCCCCTGACTGTGTAGACACGGAAAATAAACTGATTTTTCGAAATTCGTACTTTTTGGGGTCAAAATAGAAAAAGGGGATAAAAATAGTACCAACCAAATGACCGCAGCTAGAGTCATGAAATTCGGAATATACATTCCCTCTGACTACGTAGACATGACAAATAAAAGGTTTTTTTTCCAAATTCGCTTTTTCAAGGGATACAATGGGTACGGAGGGATAAAAATGGTACCAACCAACCTGCTACACCTGGAATAATGAAATTCGAAATTGCGTAGACACTTAAAATAAACTGATTTTTCAAAATTCGTACTTTTTGGGGTCAAAATAGAAAAAGGGGATAAAAATAGTACCAACCAAATGACCGCAGCTAGAGTCATGAAATTCGGAATATACATTCCCTCTGACTACGTAGACATGACAAATAAAAGGTTTTTTTTTCCAAATTCGCTTTTTCAAGGGATACAATGGGTACGGAGGGATAAAAATGGTACCAACCAACCTGCTACACCTGGAATAATGAAATTCGAAATTGCGTAGACACTTAAAATAAACAGATTTTTCGAAATTCTTACTTTTTGGGGTTAAAATAAAAAAAGGGGATACAAATAGTACCAATGAAATGACCTCAGCTAGAGTCATGAAATTCGGAGTGTACATTCCTCTGACTGCGTAGACACGGAAAATAAAGGAATTTTTCGAAATTCGTACTTTTTGGGGTTAACATGGAAAAAGGGGATACAAATAGTACCAACCAAATGACCGCAGCTAGAGTCATACAATTTGGAGTTTACATTCCTCTGACACGGAAATAAACGGATTTTTCGAAATTCGTACTTTCAAGAGATACAATGGTACTGAGGGATAAAAATAGTACCAACTAAACGACTACAGCTAGAATGATGAAATTCTAAATTACTATTTAATGAACATGCCATTATTCAAAGAACATGCCGAAATATTCTAAATATTCGTAGTATTTTAGTCCTTGTGAGGAAAATTTTTCCTTTGGGCCGATTTCGAACAGTTGCAATCCCAACCGATTATAAGACGTATTTCTGCAAAATTTGGAAGTACTTGCTCCTTTCGTTCAGATGCTAGCGTGTTTTCAACAGTCGGACGGACAGAATTTTATGACGTTCAAGAATATATATACTTTATAGGGTCTCAGATCGATATTTCTAGGTGTTACAAACGGAACGAAAAAGTTAGTAGAACCCCATTCTGGAGG
>OX377620.1:60421878-60452066 GCA_947397865.1 Polietes domitor
CACCTTGCAACTTCTTCATTTGGGGCCACGTGAAAGATAAGGTCTACGCCAACAGCTCAGCGTCGATTCAAGACCTCAAGATAGAATTCTTGAGGCTATCGAGGACATAGGGCAGCCACTTTGCGATTTGGTTATGGAAAATTTCATGAAAAGGATATGGTCCTGTAAGCATGGTCGTAGTGGTCATTTGACTGATGTTGTTTTTCATTATTAACGGCATACCTTCCTCTTTATTATGAAATAAACATTCGATCATTTATCTCAAAAAATGACATTTTTTGAATACCAAAATAACACCTCATGTTGGAAAACGCTGTATATTGAACATAATGTATCCCTGTATTTTTAGTATGACATTCCTTCAATTTTAAAGCAAAAATATGAGGGTAACTTTTACGTGTGTATTTTCCCCTTAAGTCAAACAACCACTTTAGTTAATTATGTCCTTTTCATTTCATTCAAATATTTGAATATAACTTTGGTAACCACAGAATTCAATTGTCCTAAAAACCCTTTGGCCAGCACAAATACAGAAGAAATGATAAACTACAGTTTATCACCAGCATTTTTCACATGAATTTCACAACAGAAATTATATAAAACCAAACTATGCAAAACGTACATACATACATACATATGTTTACTACAAACATATGTACATAAGTATAAAGCTGCATTATTATGAAAATGTATGGAATGCAGCCATAGATATCTAGCTATGGTATAATTTCGAAGTTCATTTACAAAAGAATTTTCTAAAATGCTTCAAATGTCACCAGAGATCAAGAGCGGGTTTCACATTGTATGTGGTGGCCACAGAATTTGTGTATTGTTATGAACGAGAGTGCCAGATATTAGAGTGTTGGTCCTTTTGGGTTGCGTTCGGTTAGCTGAGTGAAAGTACATAATCATATTTCGACATTATATGTATTAGGCTGGGTTGCGGTCTATACAAATAAAAAAATTGATTTTTGATGACTTTCATTTCTTCGTTAGGACAAGCTGTCTGTAAACACTTTTAAAAATCATGTTTTTCCAGTGATCTTTTGTTTTTGTCACACATTTGCCATTTTTTCTGAATTAATCGAAACTTCGGAAGCACTTCAAATGTATATTTTTAATCTCGCTTTAGAATAAATAATTAGTCGAATTATTCGATAATGGGTTTAATTTTTATTATTTTTGTGTTTTTCATAGTTCCAATTGAAAACTTTTTCGCATTTTGTAAAAACTAAATAGCTGGATTCAATATTTTTTGAATGAGGCCTAAATGATGAACATCGGAAGAAAATGGACGCCGCACACTGGTCTCAAATCCATTTTTATGGCATAAAGTCGAAAAATAAACATACAGTCTTGTAATTTTGCACATTTGCTAGACATATCATACGCAAAAAATAAAAATAAAATTGGGCCGATCGGACCACGCCCACTACCACCTCCCATATAAACTCAATATATAACCAACATAATTATCACCCTGTATTGGTACAGGGTGACCAAAAACAAAATTTTATGAGCGCTTAAAAGAATGAAGAGTTGTTTATTTTAACGAAATGTGTTTTTCTAAACATTATTACAAATAATTATTTGAAGAAATAAAGTAAAATGTATACATGAGTACAAAAAGGTGAATGATGTTGTATATCATTTTAAAGGTACTTTCAATACCTTTTAAATGAAACATTGATGGGTCTCGTACACAAAACTAATTCAGAGATATAATCATATATATGTCTATGGCTAATCATAAACTGTGCTAAAATAAAATGACAATTTTTTGAGTTTGCCGAAAAATGCTGACGAGATATTAATTCCACAACCTCAGACGAACACTTTCACATTTACACATTGAGTCATACATATAACTTTTGGTCCACGACATTTATAGATTATGTTCTCTACAAATCACAAAATTACAATACCTATGAATACTTACAAGACCACAACAATCATAAAATGTTAAATATAATTTTTCAACTACTAACTCTTGCCGTCAATTTTCATAATATAGTCACTTTATTATTTTATTTCTAAGTCTTGATTTTAATTAATTTGTAAAACTGCTTTATATCAAAATTAATCGCACTTTTTTTGAACCGCAAAGTTTGAGTACCATTCAGGCTTGTGGTGTTGCCACCTAATTTTCTCCAGTATATTTTCTTGATTGCTTGGAGTGTTGCCATAAAGAAAATAAAGAGTGATTTTTTTGAGGTTAGGATTTTCATGCATTAGTATTTGACAGATCACGTGGGATTTCAGACATGGTGTCAAAGAGAAAGATGCTCAGTATGCTTTGACATTTTATCATGAATCGTCTTACAAACGAACAACGCTTGCAAATTATTGAATTTTATTATCAAAATGCGTGCTCTGTTAAGAAAGTTCATTGCGCGCTTCCATTTTATGGTCAGTTTAATCGACCCACTGAAGCGGCTATTCGGGCTATTGTGACTAAATTTCGCACCAAATTTACATTGTTGGACATTAAACCACCAACACGCTTACGTAGAGTGCGAACTGAAGAAAATATCGCAGATGTATCGGCCAGTGTTAATGATGACCACCAATTTTCGATTCGTCGCCGTTCGCACCAATTGGGTCTCTGTTACTCAAAAACGTGGAAATGCCAAAATTGGACTAAGCGGATGGACCACCTAAGACGCAGCCGCGGTCAACATTTAAATGAAATTATCTTCAAAAAGTAAATGTCATGGACCAATCTAACGTTTCAAATAAAGAACCGATGAGATTTTGCAAATTTTATGCGTTTTTTTTTTAAAAAAAAGTTATCAAGCTCTTAAACAATCACCCTTTATATACACATTTACCACTTTCCAATTTTAATTTTTTTTGAAATTTCTGCCAAAAAAAATGGATTTGGGACATTGTGCGCCGTAGCGCTCATTCAGTTGTTACTTTGAAACCCCACAGAAATGACCCCAAACTTCCAATAAGACATGAATAAAAAATGTAAAGTGCTTTCTGGAGTCTATTAACTCAGAAAAAAAGTAGACACAAGTGCAACATAAAAATTGATTATTAAGGTGGCTCAAAGATAGCTTGACGCAGTGGCGTAATATTTTGCAAACCATCATTAAACAGCCCAAATTTTATTTCTGGATGAGTTCACTATCAATATCACCGACAGTTCTTTTTGGACCCAAACAAGACCATATACATATGAAATCTAGTTTCATTTGTATATGGTCTTCGAAAATATGTAGAAAAACTGTGTACTCAGTTTTTCATTTGGTGACTTTTCTCCTATTTACAGGACTTTTAATTTCCAAAGGATATATTTGTATTAATAATTTAATTTCACACTTTTGAGAACCATACACAGGTGATATGAGTATCAAATGAAAAATAAGAATACTTTAAATATAATTGGTTTAGTATTAACAACCATTTCATGTTTCCCCCCCCCCAAAAAAAATAAATAAAAAGTAAGAAATTAAATAAAATAGTTGTTATTACTAAACTAAAACAGATAAAAGCTTTATCTTTTAAATATTTTTAACAGATATTCCTCTCTTTTAGTTGGTACCCCTATCGACTCGTTAAAGTATTAAAAAAGTTATTTAAACATCTACATCTTTTAGAAATTAAAAGTCCTGTAAAAAGGATCCTTTCTCCAAATGAAAAAGAGTACACAGTTTTTCAAAATAAAATCTTTAGGTTCACATGTATATTGTCTTGCTCAGGTCCATTAAAATAAATGTAAAATTGTCGCACGGTGATATATGTAAGTATTTTCTCAAATAGAATACAACCGTTGATTAAATATAATTATATTAGTTAAAAATAATTAAGTAATTAAATTATAATAATTTATTCGGATGTTTATGAAAATTTTTTTAATTCTATATAAACGAAATATGTATTTAAATAAAATTAAATAAAAAATATTAATATTATAAATCGTATCGTATCCAGATTAATTTTTTTGGGAAAAATTGGGATCAAAATTAAAAAAATGTAAATTGAAAATAAGGAAATAAATATTAATTGAAATTATATAAATTAAAATCGAGAAATCTAATATGAAGTTGATAAAAAAAGTTAGAACTGAGAAATGACAAACTTATTTTTACAGATTTCGATTAGCCACAACATATTTCCATTTCAAACAAACTTCAATATATTCTCATTATAAATTTTGTGGTTCTCGACATAAATATGTCTTTTCTCAGTATCAATTTTCTTTTGTCTCTATTTGGATTTTATGCCCAATAGATTTTTTTAATTATTTGAACGGTAAAGTAATATCTTGACGAACTTATGGACCTCCTCGGTAGGTCCAATTTTCAATGGAAATTTTATTTTCCGAATCGCTAATATCACAAAGCACCAATTCGAAAATGTTTATTTTTGTATCTCACAGTAAGTATGTATTACCATATCCCTGCAGTTAATAAAGAAATACGACTACTTTAGTAAAAAAACAGTTTTTGATACCTCATATAAAACTCAAAACAATTTCTAAAACCGGCAAAATAAACCCCAAAAATATTTTTTTAAACGACACCACTCCTTAATTTCTATAGTGGATCAGCAGCGTTCAACATTTTAATCGTTAAATGTCCTTTTGAAATGACACAAAAATAATACTCGTAATATTCCACAACATAGTTCTGACAATAAGAATTCTCTTACTACAGCACTTTTCTCACTTAGGATAATGCTGCCGTCGACCAAAAATTTAAACTTTGATCCACTCTAAAAAGAAACTCAGACTAGCTGGACTATAAGTTTATTCTACAAAAATTATCTACTAAACATGCCCATTCAGAATTATAGGGGGGCTACTCTGTTCCAAAAATGCTGTTGGACAGTGTAATTTATTCGGATGTTTGTGAACATTTCTTTTTAAATTCTATATAAACGCGAATGGTTATTTAAATAAAAAACTGGTAGTCCAAAATAAGATTAAAGAAGAGCATGGAATTAAAAAATGTAAATTGGAATTGAGTAAAAATGAAATTGTGACACATATTAATTGAAATTAAGAATATGTAAATTGAAAAGAGAAATATAATTTGAAATTTATAAAGAAAAATTAATATTCGAAAATTATCAATTCATATTGAGAAATAATATAACGTAACCACAATATATTTCCATTTTAAAGCAACCTTAATCTTGGGTATTTTGTTGGACACAAATGCGAAAACTTGTAAGCTATAATTTTCTGAAAAATGATTTCTACACAATCCAAAAACTTCGTCAATTTTTGTAATTTTTACGCAATTATTTTTGTGATACCTCATATAAAAATCCTACAATTACTAAAACGGAGAAAATAAATCCAATTATTTTGATTTTTTAGGAAATAACCCCTTTTGATCGTGGTTCAGAAAAAAAAATATTTTTATTCACGGGTTGAAGGGCTTCATTATACGTAAAAATTTTATAAAAAAAACAAATTCATATTTAACATTACGTAATATCTACGAAAAGTAAGATACGATAACAAAATTGTGTATGAAGAAACAATGTCTCCAAAAATAATGACTTACAAGTTTTGTCCAAAAAATATCCAAATAACCAAAGTGGGGAAAATATGTTCTAAAAGGGTCGTTATTTTTCGTATGTATATAGTAATATTTTCCCACGAAATACAATAACGCCCAAAAGAGAATAATGAAATAAATTCCAAATTAGAAATTAAAGAAACCGCAACGATTTGGATGTTATTTGATAATGAAATAACCTCCAAATTAAAAAATAAATATCACTCAATGAAACAAGAACCAAGGAAATGAAATAAACCCCAAATTATCTTTACTCGGTGAAGTCGTAGGCTTTGGACATACCCCAGCGATTAAAATCGTTAAAACCGACCTTATGGCGGCAACGCAGAAACCTTTATTGAGAAAATTACTACAATATTTGTGGTGAAAATTAAATAACCCCCAGTTAAGATTAAGTAATGCCCAAAACCAAATTTATTTTTGGGTTTGGACGTTATTTCCTAATGAATTAAATCCCAAATTAAAAATTAAATAACTCGCGAAAAAATGAAATTATACCCAATTTATTTGGGGATTATTTAATTTTCTCGCTTGACGGTTATTTCATTGCTGGTTATAGCGCCCACAAATATCTCATAAATTACTTGGTTAATGTACGCTCACGTGTAAACACATTTTTAGGTATTCACGAGCATAATAATTGTGCTTTTGGCAATCATATCAAAATTTGACATGACCAAGGTGACCAACTTTAGAGGGTCACCCAGTGACCCCCATATCCACTAGAGATCTAAAGTTTTGCTAGTTATTTGGAAAACACTCGGCTGTAAGCATGTGGAATTTCGTTCTTTCTGTTCAAATGTTGCAGAATTAATTTCAAAAATAACTATGCGGAACCTCTGTGTTTCATTAGTGTATTCATGATAACATGGCAAACCAAACTGAGCACAACTGATTATACTCTTGTCAGATTAAACCAATTTCTGGCCAGTTAATCGTTTTCGAAAAATAGATCCTCAACATTTTTCCTTTTCGTTAAAAGCGGAAAACCAATGAATTGCATTACAAATTTTCAGAGAATAATATACATTTACTTTTATTCTAAAGGAAATGTTTACATATTCCGATATATTCCAGCGTTTTCTATTGGAATATGCTAAAAAAGCTTCTCAAAAGTTGATGTCGAAAACCAACTTCATTTGACAACATTTAAATTGTTTTTAATTAACTTTGTTTTGGTCAACACATGGCCATCAACATTGTTTGCTTGAAAAAGAGAAATTAAAACAAATTAAATTAAAAACAATTATAAATTGGATATAAAACATTTAATAAATTAAATTAAATATTTAAATAACATTTTATTGTTAAAATAAAACACAGAAATTCACATATTTCCATCAATTTATGTTTAGCATTCAGCTCTAATTATATGCTCTCCAAGTTCTGGACGTTTTCCCTTGTCTTGTCCACACCGTAATTGTGACGCAAACTGAAGCACTTTATCTTTGGTTAGTCCTTGGGCGAGCAAATGACTTTCAGTTTGAGCGATGAGATTCTGAATGCACTCGAACGTTTGCGTGCTCTGCAGTAACTTCTGGGACATGTATTTGTGACGGTATTTGGATTTGGCTTTTTTTGATTTTGTTGTTTTAACGCGAGCGATGACAGGCGTCCGCACGTTGTTGTTGTTGTTGTTGTGCAAGTTGCTGTTGTTCCAGTGGCAATAGTGCACTTTTGTCCTTTCCGACAGCATCATCTACTTGGTAGTGGTGTCGGTGTTGTTGCGATTGTTCCTGCTGTTGTGGTGGAACTAGATTACAATTGACCATTGTGCGTCTTTCGATTGTGATGGGATTTTCCAATAGCCTTTGCGTACTGCTCCTCTGTGCGTGAACAATTTTCCCGAATGCGTTGCATTTCCATTTTGGCCATCTGATCGATATGCTGTGGATTTGCGTACGTGGAAAGCATAGTCGCATTTAAGGTTTGCACGGGCAACTCCTGCGTTAAAGATGTGTAAACCTGCTGCAGGAAATGGGCCGTCAATGATTCGGTGGTGGCAGTTGCTATGACTCGTTTCATGTTCACGATATATTCACAGATATCGATGTTGACGTGTATTGTCCTGCAGACTGTGGTGTGTGTGTGCGATGCATGACTTTCCTTTCGGGTTTTTAGCTTTTAAATCCATTAGACCACTAATGTCTTTCTTGTGTATGTATGAGGGATATCTAATCGTTTTCTTCTACGAGCTTCAAATTTGCACATGCCGCACCGCACACAGGTAGGCATGACCGTCGTAATGCGGTTTTATGACTTTATTTTCCTCTTCTATCCATGGTTTATGACTTTGTTTTTAAAAAACAAGCGAATTTGTGTTTAAGCTGAAAGATGTAATTCTTATTGATGTGATGCGTTTCACGTAATGGGTTTTCCCCATCAACAAAACAACGCAATGAATTCGTGGGCAGTCATAATTTGCCCCTAAATCGATTTTTTATTATTCTTTCAATTACATGTAATACGACCAAGTTACCGATTATGGAATACTAGACGCTATATTCGAACTTATTTCATATATACTATATTATTCATGTTGTGCAAGAATCAACGAGAATAATCTGGTGGTAGTCTGGGACAATTAAATGTCTGATATTAACAACAGCTGTTCTGCTATAACAACAGTTTTCTGTTGCGTCAAGATTAAGTGTGCTAAAAATTGCTGCTGTCAATTAAAATTAATACAAATTAATCGGCCAGAATTTAAAAGCATTGAGATGGACGACGAGTTTAGCTGGAACTTCGTTTTCTATTACCTTTGAACAATTTATGTATCTTGAAAAAGACAATTTATTTACAACTGCACGGCAGAAGTATTACTGGGTAACTATACATGCATATATATACTTATGCAACTCAATGAGATGCATGTAAGGTGGCATGTGTGCTTTATTACTTGGTGCGATTATTTAAACAGATAAATGAGTTGTGCTTCTCGTTCGTTTGTGAAAATCATTTACTTAAGGAGTCTGGGTATGCTGTTGAACAGGCGTAGCCACCTCACGAAGGCTTTCACGGGCCAGAAATCATGGTAGTGGTAGTGTGCAGCCAAGCAATAAATGTCACCATGCCATTTGTAAATAAATATTCTATAAAATATACATGAAAAATGATCTTGAGAATATCGCAGTTCAAATCATTTGTTTTATTTTTAATAGCTTTAGTTAAAGACTTCTACACGAAGGGACATCAATTTATCATAGATTTTCTTCAAATAGACATCGTTATTGATTTTAAAATAAAACATTAAACAAGTCAGATTTTCTGTGCTTTCTTACAAATCGTTCTTGCGCACATTGAAAGATTCCTTCCAATGTGTTCTTTTATCATTAAAAATGTTATGTGTGAAAAATCAGATGAACCCTAAAACCAGTCATTTTGAAAATTGGAGGTTAATGTTGAACCCCCGGGGAGTGTAATGAGGAATATCAATTTTATACACATTTCATTATTTTTATCTGTTTCTGCAATTTTCTAGTTTTCTGGATTTAACCTTTTTTTGCATGTTTCAATAGTGTCTATTATAGATTAGAACAAAATTTGTCCAATGCATTGTTTTTGGGTCACGTAGAGCTTCATTGATGCAACTGTTTCAAAATGTTTTATTAAATTAAAAATCAATGAACACTATTTCATTAGTGTTAGATTAATGTAAAGTGGTAAATGTTAATGTTATATTAATGAACCAGTTTACGTTAATGTTATGCTATGTTTCACTGTCATTCCACTAATGATGATAATAAATAGTTTCATTAATGATATTGACTCGATGACATAACGCAAATGTTCCATTACTACATAAAAAGGATTAATAGAAAAAACTATTATATTAAACTATTATATTAACTATTAAACTATTATGACTTATTTGATTGTCGCTTGAGTATTTGGTTTGGGGAGCTAAAGAATTATTTAATACTGGATGTAGAGGGTCATCTTGTATGCAACACTTATTTGGCTGCTCAACCAAAATACTCAAGCAACCCTACAACTATGTGGAATCGATTTACGGCAAAAATCCTTTCAATTCAAAACAAATGTCAACTGACACTACTCCTGATTTCCCCCTTCCTGTACCTTATCTTCCTTCCGTAAGTGTTGGATCAGTGAAAAAAGTGAATGACATTTTAAGATTTTAGTACTATTAATGGTCAGTTGGGTCTGTCTCTAAGTATTCTTCTATCGTTCTCTGTCATTAACGTAAGATCTCCAATCCAATTGTGAAAATATTTCTATAGCATCGTGCCGCACGATGCCCACTCTATAAATGGGCGTAATTATAGATATTGCAAATAAATATTACTTTTGGCATAATCACTTCTCCCCACATCGGCATTGTATCCCTTATAATCTGCGGCAACGTAACCTTTGATAGATGATATATAACAAAGGTGTAGCTTGTAACTTAGTGAATGGTAATCGAGGAAAAGAATCGATTCCCGATCAACTATTTTAATCGGTAGAAATGTTTAACCATAAAACTCGAGAGGTATAATTTTAACTAACTAGTACAGAAAATGTCCACAATAACAAAGTTAGGGTACTTAATGTACGATATACACGTTGTCCAAATGTTTTGATAGCCTCTCCCTACAACTTTAAATTTATTTAAATTTGCATAAAAATATCTCCAATCCATGGTGGAGGGTATATAAGAATCGCCATGGCCGAACTTTACGACTATTCTGAATAATCTATAATATATATAGTCTTTGGAAAACGTTTTTCTTATAGATTTGTTCCGATCTATTGAATGATATCATCGCAAAATATATAATTTAATGTTCACCTTAACTTTTAGGAATTAAAAATAAATTTAACATTTCGAAATCTGCGGACGCTTTTATTTTTTTTAATATTTTTAGATGAAAGTTGTCTATAAGTTTATCAAATTTCAAACTATTGCTTTTCTTCGTTTTTGAGATATTGAATTTTAAAATTAGTTTTTCATTTTTTTCGCCTAGACTATGTTTTGACATTTGTCATTTATTTTGAGGTCTTTTAAGTACTGATGAATTCGATCAAGTTTTGTGTAATATTTCATCAAAACTAACATTTTCTAATTAACACTAACATGAAAACAGCTATAAAAAGTTGTTCTAATGATAGTTTCATTAGTCAAATGTGGTATGAATATATCAGATTTTCTTGAAGATCTTGATATTAAAATGTAAATGATATCCAAAAGTACAGGAAATTGTATTGTTGGTAGTGAGCAATGATAAAGAAAATATCGACTGAACTAATTCACCGTATTTTCAGTATATGTTAGATTTTTTATCGGTGTTACTAACAATTCGTGTTTATTTAACATATAATACTTTATTTCACGAAATATAAATAATATTATAATAGAAAACTATCTTGGTTAACGTGGCCGCTCTCACCATTTTGAATAAAACTTTCTACATGGATCAATTCTGTATAAATAATATTTCCATAAGCACTTAAAAATACTTTTCCATCGGCAGTTTTATTTATGCATATTTTGTATAATATGTTAAATCATTATCGTCTACTACTTTATCCGATAATTCCATTCCAGGGATCTATCTAGCATTGGGATGTATTTTTACGCAATAATTTAATTTTTCCAAATGCTTGGACTGTTTGGAGGTACGAAAACCCCAGTGTTTGGTACATATTAAGCTCCTAACCTTTATACCACTGTCAATTTTTTAAAGCAATTCCACACTTAGTGTCATTTCCTTTTATTTAATTAATAAAATTGCAGCTTTTAAAGTTCACAACTTGTTACAACCAAAAGTACGTACAAAGTTAGTACATACTTTTTGGGTGTTTTTCATTAAATTAAATTTCGATTCCCAAGCATCGATAATCGATTCCAGTTTAAAGTTGGACACATGTAATCGACTCCAAAAGAATCGTTTTTGGGCCCTCAGTATCGATTCTCGATTAGAATCGGAATCGATTAACCATTCACTATTGTAACTGTGAAAAACTTCTCTTAGTAATTTGATTGCTTTTTAGTTTTTTGACATTTCAGTCAAAGTTTGGTTATATAGGTATGCTAGTGAAATGTTCGCTACTTTCCATAATCCTTGCACAATCTGTTTTTTACTTGGAAAATTGTTGGTCATGATCCCATGAAAGGATTATGTTCGATAACTTCACATTACTATGGGAATTTATATGAGTTCATACAAGATGTTCACAGAAAATCTACCTAAGTATAGAGGGACAAATTGCGAAATCCAGGTGAACACAAATTCATTGCGTTGTTTTTTACGGGGAAAACCCATCGATTGAAACCAGTCGCATCAATAAGAATTACGCCCTTCAGTCTAAGGAATATTCGCTTGCTTTTAAAAACAAAGTCATAAACCATGGACGAGGAAAAACAGAGCCATAAAACCGCATTTTGGACGTTATCGCTACCTGTCTAGCATGTGCAAATTTGAATCGCGCTTTTGCACATCTTCATCCCAGGAGTTGCTTTACACATCTTCAACCCAGGAAATGATAAGTCTATGAATTCCACGTATGCAAATCTAGAGAATATCGATGGTTGTGTCTTAATAGCTTTTGCTTTATTATAATTAGAACACGAAATGATAACGATAGCCATCCTTGGTCAAAAGGCTGTGCCTCCTTTAATACACATTATAGAATATATTATATTCCCCCAACTATATTGTACTCTATAAATTGTATTAAAATACGCAAATTAAAATTTTGCAGGTATATTTTCAGGAGCTCACTTTATCGCAACAGTGTTTTCAATTAATTGCGATCTAAAAGGTTATAATTTTCAATGTCAACTTGATGATTAGTTTGAAACGAGCTAAAAACACTACTATTACTAAGACATTCAGAAAATTAACAATGTAATTCAATTGAAACTGAACCTATCAAAAATGTATTTATTATTCAATAAGTCATTAGTTAGGTAACCAAAAAGACCCCATTAAATTAAAAACAATAATAATTCCGATTTACAAAATCAATTATTTTTATTAAACCTCTTTGCGTAGGAATAAATATAAATATTTATATACATCTTGCACTTAAATAACTAAATAACATTTTCTAAAACTAAAAGCGATATTTACATTGATAGACTTAATGTTAATGTTCTGTTTTCATTATATGTTCCAAGCTCCTGACGTTGCCTCTTGCCTTGTCCACACCGTAGCTGTGGCGCATTTGCTGCAATTTATCTCGACTTAGTCCTTGGGCGAGCAAATGATTTTCAGCTTGCGCGATGAGATCCTGAATGCAGTCGAACATTTGCGTGCTCTGCATTAGCTTCTGGGACATGTACTTGTGACGGTATTTGGATTTGGCTTTTTTGATTTTGTTGTTGAAACGAGAGCGACGACAGGCATCAGCTCGTTGTTGCTGGAGTTGCTGTTGTTCCGGTGGCACTGAAGTGTTGGTGTCCTTAGCTATAGCAACATCTGCTATGTATTGTTGCGTTGGTAGTTGATTACTCTTACCAATTGTACGTCTTTCGATGGTGATGGGATTTTCCAATAGCATTTGCTCGACATACTGCTCCTGTTTACGTGAACAATTTTCCCGAATGCGTTTCATTTCCATTTCGACCATCTGATCGATATTCTGTGGATTTACATACGTGGAAAGCATAGTCGTGTTTAAGGTTTGCATCGGCAATTCCTGGGTTAAAGATGTGTAAACTTGCTGCAGAAAATGACCGGTGGATGAATGGGTGGTGACTGCGCTGACGTGTTCCATGTTTTCGAAATAATCGCAGAGATGTAGATGTTGTCTTGCAGACGGTGGTGTGTGAAATGTACGAGTTTCGATTCGCGTCTTCACTTTTTATACCCATTGCAGCCTTGTCGTCCAGCTGACCTTTTCCTCCTTCGCGATTCAAATTTGCACAGGCTGGTCAGGTAGCGATGTCCGCCAAAGTGCGGTTTTATGGCTCTGTTTTTCCTCGTCCATGGTTTATGACTTTGTTTTGAAAAACAAGCGAATTTGCCTTAGGCTGAAGGGCACAATTCTTATTGATGCGACTGGTTTCAAGCGATGGGTTTTCCCGTAAAAAACAACGCAATGAATTTGTGTTCACCTGTATTTCGCAATTTTTGCCTCTATATTTATGTAGGTAGATTTTCTGTCAATATTTTGTATGAACTCATATATGAATTCCTATAGTAATGTCAAGTTATCGAACATAATCCGTTCATGGGATCATGGCCAAAAAGTTTCCATGTAAAAAATAGATTGTGCAAGGATTAGGAAAAGTAAAGGACAATTCATTAACATACCATATTCAAACTTTTACTGAAATATCTACAATTTAAAAACAATGAGATTACTAAGAGAAGTTTTTCACAGTTACAAGATACTCCTCAGTTATACATCATCAGAATAGAGGCCCCTTCAGGCAGACGTGACACGACAGTCGCAAGTCGTTCTTGTTTGAATATGCGAGACGGCACTACTGTCAAAAAGACTTGCAATTGTCGTGTCACGTCTCTCTGAATGTACCTTAAATTTCAATATGTCCAACAGAATTTTTCTAACACAGTAGCGGCCATATAATTCTGAAGGGTTGAGTAGACCTTTTTTGCAGAATAAACTTATAGTCCAGCTGGTCTGACCTTCTTTTTACAGTGGGTCAAAGTTTTCATTTTTTGGTCGAAGGGTGCATTATTCTAAGCGAAAAAAGTGTTGTAAGCTAATGAGAGAGTTCTTTTTGTCACGACTTTATTTTGGATCTTTATGAAGATCATTTTTGTAGAAGATCTTTACCCTCTAGCTCCTCTCTCCAGCGCGTTGGAAGATTGCGAACATCCAGCCCATCCCTTAAAAGGTGAGACTGCTAACCCTGCTAACTACCGCCCGATTGCGATTTGCTCTGCGCTCTCGAAGGTTATGGAGAGTATGATTAAACACCATCTTGTGAGATATTTAAAGACTAATGACTTACTTAATGATCGACAGTATGGCTTCCGTAGGAATCGATCTAGGGATGACCTGATGACGCAGCTGTCCGAAAAGTGGAATCGATCCATCCACCAGTTTGGTGAGAGTAAGGTTGTTGCTCTAGATATGTCCAAGGTCTTTAATAGAGTTTGACCCGGCGCACTCCCATCTGAGCTCATTGATTTAGTAGTTGGTAATGACTTCTCTCGATTTATATTGAGCTTCCTCAGAGATCACACTATACGAGTTGTTGTAGATGGGTTTTCATCCGACGAGCATAGGTTCTGTTCTTTCCCCTTCCCTTTTTTTATTTTCATCGACGACCTCTTGGATCGGACTTCGAATCCAATATACTCATTCGCGGATGACAGCAACCTCTGTTATTCATACTCATTTGATCATAGACCAAGTCGTCAAGAAATTGAAGACAAAAGGCGATTGATGGATGAGTCACTCAGCCAGGATTTACTGGCCATTTCCGAATGGGGTCAAGTGAATAGAGTACATTTTAATGCACGTAAGTCCCAGTGCTTCTTGTTGTCTCACAAGGGATTCACTGATCCAATCAGATACTCTTGATGTTCTAGGCATGAAAATGCAATGCGATATTCGTTGGACAAAGCATGTATTTGATGTATCGAAAGAAGCATTCAAGTGTTTAGGCTTTTTAAAGCGGCGTAAGAAATACTTCACTCCCTCTGATCTTCTCAATATCTACACTATCTACATCAGGCCAAAGATGGAATGCAACTCCTATATATGGTCGGGCGCTCCAGGTTCTTCACTGAAGCTACTTGACCGTATCCAGAGGTGGACGATGGTGTTGATAGGTGACGGTAGGATATCCAAAGTAACGGTGAAAGTAATCGGCAGTTCAAATTTAAAATTTTAAATAACCCACCCTATTATATTTGAAATTTTAGTTCAGTTTTTAAATTCTAGTTCAGTTTTTAAATTTTACTTCAGTTACTTCACTGAGGGGAGTAGATCGAGCATCAAGAACGTTAACATGTCTGGCTTGTTTTCATGTCACACACAAACGAATTCAAGTTAATGGTCGGTCGTATGTCTTGTCTTGTCAACCTCATGTTTCATTTGAAATACTTTTGTTTCAACATGACAATGGATACTACAAAATATGAGAATGTTTCACATGTTTTCTAAAATCACCTGAAAAGAATGTTGTTGAAAAAATGTACGACTCGTCTTACAGCCGTTAAAAGCGTTCCCAGACCGATGGAATTGGAGACGGTATAATTGTCGGAATGCGTGCGTGATGCCACAATTACGTTGGAGTTACATTTATATTACGTTCTTTATTTCCATTAAATTTAATATAATTAATTTTAACAATATTTTTTTTTTCAAATTAAATTAAAAATAAAAATGTCTATCAAGAAATGAAAACATATTATAGGTAAGGTTAAATTGATGTGAAAATATGTAACATATGTACTCTATATAGAAGCGCCACTGATGAATTTGAATAATTTGATTCTCCTCCTTTCATTTGCCAAAATTAAAATTTCCTTCGTAAAAAGAAAAAACGTTACCGAAATAGCTGGAATTCGAATGAATTTTATAAAAAAAAAATGTTTTGGTTATGTTAAATGAAATAGACACGAAGTTAAAAAAGAAACAATTAATGTAATCATTTCGAAACTCAAAATGAAAGAAATAAAACTGTAAAAACTCTGAAAAATCTAACGGGGTGATTAAAAATAATGAAAATATAGTACATTAAAATCGGTAAAGTATTCCAAGAGTTACATGCGATTGAATAATATAATATAAATAATTTCACAACTATTGACAATATTCAAATATTAAATGATATTTATTAAGAACTGTTACTATAAATACATCCCCAACAAAGAGCATCATACCCTTTAGACATGGTCACGAAAAAAATTGAATAATAAAATTTGACATTTATGGTTATTATTAGAGTTCTTTCGAAGTTTCAACTAAAATATAATTTTTCTTGGGAACATTTTGTGAAAGGATCAGAAGGAATTATGCCTATATGATTAATATCGGATCAAAACATATGTCACTTTCTTCATTATGAGAAAACACTAAGACATACTTAATTCGATCAATAAGTAATTACATATTTGACAAGAGTAAAAACTTATGTTTAAAGTGCTTTCAAGTGCAGCATAAAAAATGAGGTGATTTCTGGATCGTTTGTCCCGCAGACGGCTTGACCTATGGGCAAAATATTTTGCAAACCATAATTAAACAATCTAAACTTGATTTCGATGGAGCGTCTGGAAATTATTTTGTTATTTGTATGGACCGTGATCCAGCCTAATACCCTTGTATAGGGAGGCCCATTTAAATTTTAAATTTCAACTGCCTATTACTTTTACTTGGAAATGTAGAATAACATCTATTTTTATTTTCAGGTTTATGTTTGACATTTGACAGGACGCTATACGCTCGAACAAAATTGGCAAATACAAGGTGGCTGATGAAAGCCGCTACCAAAAAAAGTTTAACTTTTTATACACTCCACGAGAGTATTATGTCTTTGTGCATTTGTGTGTAACACCCAAAAGGAAACGAGTTAGACCCACCGGTTTTTATACAGATCGGCTTAGAATCACTTTCTGAGTCGATTTAGCAATGTCCGTCTGTCCATCCAAGCAGTAATTAACAATTTGTTGGTAAGATTCCGCACATACATCAACGAGTAGGAGGCATTTAAAATTCATTATTTTTAAAACTAATTAAGCTAAATAATAAAATTGAAACATGAATAAAAGAAAAATTAAATCCATACACTGAAAAAAAGTTATTAGAGTTTCTTAATGCAGCAATATTCATCACTCACCCTGTCTTTAACGCAAACTGTGAGAAATTTACGTGGAAAATGATCGTGTTTTCAAATGAAGCTTATTTTTTATATCGGTGGCTATGTCAATAAGCAAAATTGCCACATATGGTGTTCAGAGAACCCACCTATGACAATTGAGAAGCCACTGCATCCACAACGAGTCACTGTTTGTTCTGCATGGTCTTTTAAAAAATAATAATAAATAAATCGTGACAAACATCAGAAAAGCAAAGTGACTTAAAAACAAGTAAGGAAGGTTAATGTCGGGCGTGGCCGACTATATGATACCCTACCCTTAGGCACTATACCCTGTGGTGTAGGGTATCTACACCTTTTTCAATTGTAATTCAAAAGTCGCCATTTGTAATTCAAAAGACATCAGTTGAAATTCAAAAGATATCATTTGTAATTCAAAAGACATCATTTGCAATTCAAAACTCTTCATTTGTAACTCAAAACTCGTCATAAGTAATTCAAAAGACACCATTTGAAATCCAAAAGTTTTCATTTGAAATTAAAAAATTATTCCATTTGCAATTCAAAAAAGGTAAACAAAATTTTTTAAGCAAAGTATATATTAGGTTCGGTAGCATTTATTTATTTATGTAAACTTTAATATTCTGCTGTTGAGAAAACAGATTTACGTATCTCTCACGCAAATCCTCTAACTTATTTAAATTTAAAGATTTTATAACTTTTATACGGAAGATCGGAATACTCTGAAATTTGGTCATTGGTAATGTTTCATAGACATTATATACATCTGCAATATGAGCGATATTGCAAGACCTCTCACACAAATTGGCAAATTTGTGTTAAAATAAAACTGATCAGTAACAATTTAATATTGGAAATGGTTTCACAATCATTTTATACCTGTAAAATAGTTATGATTTGTTGTACTTCCCACACAAATAATCCAACCCTAAGTAAAATGCAAGTCATTATAAATTATATGCAAACGCTCTGTGAGCTGGTGAAGGTTATAAAATATATATGAAATTACCGACATTTTACATCATTATAATTATTAGTTGCTTATCATTTTATTAAATCTGTTTCCAAAACTGCAGAATATCATAATTTGCAGAAAAAATAAATGCTACCCCACCTAATGTATATTATTCTTAAATAAGTTTGTTTACATTTTTGAATTTCAAATGGAATCATTTGAATTTCAAATGGAATATGAAAATTTCAAATGAAAACTTTTGAATTTCGAATAGTGTCTTTTGAATTACAAATGATGTCTTTTGAATTTCAAATGATGTCTTTTGAATTACAAATGGCGACTTTTGAATTTCGAATGATGAGTTTTGAATTTCAAAAGATATTTTTTGAATTTCAATTAATATTTTTTGAATTTCAATTGATATTTTTTGAATTTCAATTGATATTTTTTGATTTTCAAATGGATTTTTTGAATTTCAAATGGTGTCTTTTGAATTACACTTGAAAATGGTGTATATGACGATACAGCTATAAGAAGAGAATATACTACAAATTTAATACTTCTATCTGTATTTATAAGAAATTTTTAACAGAATCTTTGAATGGGAGCTATATATAGATCTGAATCGATCTGACCCATTTTTAGCATAGGGTTTCTAGTTGAAATATAAGACGAATTAAAAGCAAATCTGTTCAAATATGCTATATCTAGAGCGGAAATAATCAATTCGGTGGCGTAATTTGAACCGATCTGGCCCATTTTCATCAGACCTGCTTCTAGTTGAAATATAAGTTGTTTAGCCACATTTGAAGAAAATCTTTTAAAATATGTGGTTTCTAGAGCGGAAAGAGTCAAATCGGAGGAGGCATTTGAATAGGAGCTATATTAAAATATGAACCGATCTGACCTATTTTTACCAGAGTTGTTTCTAGTTCAAATATATGGCGTTGTACCAAATTGGAAGAAAATCTGTTGATATATGTGGTTTCTTTTTATGGTCAGTTTAATCGACCCACTGAAGCGGCTATTCGGGCTATTGTGACTAAATTTCGCACCAACTTTACATTGTTGGACATTAAACCACCAACACGCTTACGTAGAGTGCGAACTGAAGAAAATATCGCAGCTGTATCGGCCAGTGTTAATGATGACCATAAATTACCGATTCGTCGCCGTTCGCAGCAATTGGGCCTCTGTTACTTAAAACGTGGAAATGCCAAAATTGGACTACGCGGATGGACCATTTGAGGCACAATCAAGGTCAACATTTGCATGAAATAATCTTCAAACATTAAATTATATGGACCATACTATCGATTCAAATAAAGATTTCATGCATTTTTCTGAATTTTATGTGGTTTTGTTTGAAAAACTTTCCTATAGCTTTTAAAAAATCACCCTTTAGTTGAAATATAAGTTGTTTTGCCACATTTGAAGAAAATCTGTTAAAATATGTGGTTTTTAGAGCGGAAAGAGTCAAATCGGAAGAGACATTTGTATGGGAGCTATATTAAAATCTGAACCGAGATGGCCTATTTTTACCAGAGTTGTTTCTAGTTCAAAAAAAAAAGTAAAATCGGGAGCAAAATTTGTATGGGAGCTATATCTAAATCTGAACCGATTTTTTTTTTTTCAAATTAAATAGCGTTCGTCGATATCCCATAAAACTTCGTTGTGCAAAGTTTCATTTAGTTCTAGCAACAGTTCTGGACTTTGATTACAATAATAGATGAACAGACGGAAGGACGGACATTGCTTAGTCGACTCAAAAAGTGATTCTAAGTCGATCGATATAATAACAATGGGTCTATATCATATCATATATCAAAGCCACTATACTCTGTGGTGTAGGTTATAAATACCACTTTTCTCGTTCACACTCTTTGATAAAGGAAATGAGTGGGTAAAACTAAAATCTCAAATTCAAAAGCTTTTATGAATCACTGCTGTTTCAAAATTATTTTGCAACTAACAAAAGCAATATTTTAACTCAATTAAAAATGTTCATACAACAACACAAGGACCATGGAAAACACTGCAACAGAGAATAGACAAATATGAAGAAATTCCCATGACCAGGGTATACACCAAGGCTGATAAATGTCGAAAACAAACAACATTTGTAAACAAAAAGTTTTTAATTAAATTTGTTTGGGTTGTGGACACAATAGTGTTTGCTTCAGCTAATATAGGAAAACAAACAATTCCATTAAATTAAAATTGTTATAAATTAATTATTTATTATTAAACATATTTGTACAAACTAAATAACATTTTCTAAGTTAAAATAAAACTAATAAAACAGTGCGATTATCATGTAAAGTTCCTTAAATGTTAATATCCTGTTTTCATTATATGCTCCAAGTTCCTGACGTTGTCCCTTGCCTTGTCCACACCGTAACTGCACCGCATTTGCTGCAATTTATCTCGACTTAGTCCTTGGGCGAGCAATTGACTTTCAGCCTGAGCGACGAGATCCTGAATGCAGTCGAACATTTGTGTGCTCTGCATTAGCTTCTGGGACATGTATTTGTGGCGATATTTGGATTTGGCTTTTTTGATTTTGTTGTTGTGACGCGAGCGACGACAGGCATCAGCACGTTGTTGTTGGAGTTGCCGGGTTTCCTTGCCAATGTCCTCTGTGGCAGAAGTCTCAGCAAATTGATGACGATTGACACTGGTACGTCTTTCGATTGTGATGGGGTTTTCCAATAGCATTTGCTCAACGTACTGCTCCTGTTTACGTGAACAATTTTCTCGAATAAGTTTCATTTCCTCTTCGACCATCTGATCGATATCTTGTGGATTTACATACGTGGAATGCATGGTCGTATTTAAGGCTTGCAAGGACAACTCCTGCGTTAAAGATGTGTAAATTTGCTGCAGGAAATGACCAGTGGATGATTGGGTTGTGGTGGTGGTTGCGATGACGTCCATGTTTTCAATATAATCGCTGATGTTGAAGTTGGCGTTGTTGTCTTGCAGACTGTGTTGCGTGAAATGTATGAATTTCGTTTCGCGTTTACTTTTTTATACCCATTACAGCACTGAAGTCCTGTGTGTGTGTGCGGGGGATACCTGTCCATTTCCTCTTTTTTGAGATTCAAATTTGTACAGTCCACTCAGGTAGCACTGACCGTTGTAATACAGTTTTATGACTTTGTTGTTTTATAAATAAGGCCGTATTTCTTTTATGACACAGGATACAATTCTTATTGATGCAACATGTCTGAATTAATGGGTTTTTCCCATGGTCAAAATAACGCAATGAACTTATGTTCAGGTCTATACCTGTAATAGTTGCAGAGTTGGCAAATTATTGGCGATGCATAAATACGTTTATTTAAATACCTAAATTTTATCATATTTACGGACTAAAACTGATCATATCCGAAAACTTTCCAAATAAAATTAATCAAGTTGTGCAATGATCAAAGGAAAGTGATGGGTAGTTTATGAACATAACTTGACTACTAAAAACATCCGGATTAGTTACGGAGACCAGGGTTGTCAGATTATTGTGTATCGCTATCGCCAAATCAATTGTCAGAAATCGCCAAAAACTGCAAAATTTAAACAACTTCAGGTTTTGTTAAAAAATCGACAAATGCCATTTTATATTTAGTCCTCGTAAAAAAATGTATGTAATTCAGATATTGTATTTGAATTGAATATTGTCAACATTTCATGACAACATATTTTATTAGTATTTATTATTCTTAATAAAAGTTAAAAATGTTCTTATTGTTGAGGCAAATCATAATGCAGAATACACTTTCAACGCAGGGATTTAGGTTAAAAAACAATTAACATTGAAAAATATACACTTTCTCCTTTATGAAGCAGTTTCTAATATTGAGTTGTTCTCTTTCTACCGTTTTCATGTACCAATTTCTCCCAAATATTATTTCAGGTATTTTAAATGGAACGAAAAACAGACAAATCTCAATAAAATATAGATGTCTTTTTAAAAATCTGTTTTAGTAGAAAAGTCATTCGTTCAAAAATATCGTTTTCAGTCATCTACATTTACATTTTATTTCTCAATTTTAAGATGTACATAGTTTGTTTATAATCGATAAGAAAATACAATTATCTTTAAAATAAGGCTTCATTCTTTAAATTTCACCCACGCGTTTTCACACAATATTTTCAATTTTCTTACATCGGACCTTTTATCATTTTCTTCATTTTACAAATTCTCAATTGGTCATATCTTAAAAAATTATTTTTTAAGATATGTTGCAAGTTGCAAAGAAACGGAAATGGTAATTTAAAGAAGTGTTCGGTTTGACATGAACGCATATCTATGACTTCCAAACAAATTGTAATATATTTCTCTACAAAGTAACGCCAATATAATAAAATCGGAGGACAGATTTAAAATTTTCTAAAATTAGCCAACTATGTTATAAATCACCATGTCGCCAAATCGAAAATAAAGTCGCTACTTTTGGTCTCGCCACTTTTGGCGAGAAATCGCCATATCTGCAACCCTGACAGAGACCCTTTCTTGCAACACACCCAAAGTCGGTATTAAATCAACAACAACTATAATATGTATGTATTTCAATGAAATATGAAACGAAACGATGTTCAAGATGATGGATGTCCAGGATGGAGGTACAGAGTTATAAGCCGAACCATAATTATCGGCGGCGGCGGCGCTGTTCAAAATGGGTTGGCGGCGGCGGCTTTCGGCTGATTTGCCGGCTCGTTCTGTCATTCGAATAACCCGATTTATTTGACAATTTTGGGAAAACGGAATTAACAATTTTCTTTTATTTGTTGGCAAGTAGTTCAATATTCGTTAATATTAGTTAATGTTCCAATAATTTAATATTGTTATTAGGGTATCTAATTATTCGGACTTTTATGTTATTCGATTTATCGTTTATTTGAAAACAGAAAAATAATGAAGTCGAGAGTTATTCGATTAATCGATCAACATAAATAAAATATAATTAATAGACAAGACACGCCAGTTTACGGGTAGTTCAACTATATATTGAACGTTTATTACGTATCTGATTTTATTTAAAAATTTTTTATTTAAATCCATTAGTAGTTGACAAAAATCTTAATATCTTATCAAAACAAAGAACCTTCCCTTAAAATCAAATAATATCAAAAGTTATCCATTGACTTTTTTCGAATATGGATCATATGATTTATAACAGAACTGGCTTTATTATCGCGGTGTTAACCTAAATTTTTCTATGAATTTACTATTCTTTAAATTTTAAATAATTCCGAAGCTATTGGCCACTTTTTGCTATTAAATGAAGTCGGATAAATCGTTATTTTAATATCTGTGGAGCATACAAATCAAAAATCGAAAAAGTTGCGGTTTTATATTTGGTGTTTCATAGTTGTTTACCCAAATGGAGCCATGTATAGCCAGACAAAATCAATTTATCATACAAAGCATACGATGATTTCATTTGTTTTTAAGGCAAAACTTATAATATCGATTATTTGGAACAATTTATTCGAATTATTCCTTATTCGAAAATCATGATTTTTTATTATTCGAACAAATATTTGACAAAAATTATTCGATTAATCGCGGTTGGACACACTAATTGTTATCCCATACAATTATTTTTGGAAGTGGGAATCCATACCAAAAATTTATAATATGGATGAATTTAATAAATATTTTTGCAAGTACAGCTTTTCATGCGAGGCTTGAATATCATAATCCTTCCAAAGAATAATAATACTCTATCTACTTTGACACAATAAATATGCACCATAGAGGAGCTGTTGTTCATTGTTATTTATAGTAACACATGGCCACATGTATTGAAATTGACTTATATAAATACGACTTTCAAATCAAAATACAATCATTTATAGCCGTCATCATATAGTGGGATACCAAATTCAAAGAAGGATCAATATTTCACATCAGTAGGTTGTCTAAGTCGACATTTATATTTTCTTTTGTAATTTTAAGTGGGTTGTCTATTTTGCTAGTAAGATTTGACTGAGTTATAACTCCGTCAAATCTCGGCGGCGTGGTTGAAGTCGATATGAGTCGATGAGAAAATTTTTTTCCTCACAATGGCTGAAAATGTCCCTAATATTTATAGTATTTCAGCATGGTTTTTGAATATCTGTTTATATTTATTTGATATTTGTTATGCGAATCTCCCTTATAGCAAAAACGGGCAAAAAGGGATAAAAATAGTACATATTAAACGACAATAGCTAGAAACGCGAAATTCGGTGTGTATATTCCTCTAATTCAGTATATACATAATGAAAATGTATTTTTATTTTATTTTATTAAAAATGGTAGCTAGAATATGAAATTCGGTGTATAAATTCTTCTGACTGCGTAGATATGAAAAATAAAAATGTCCAAATTCTTACTTTCAAGGGATACAATGGAAACAAAAGGATAAAAATGGTACCAACTAAACGGTATCCATAATTGCGTAAAATAAAGATACTTTTTAAAGTCGTACGGAGTAAAATGGGGAAAAGGGGATAGAAATGCTACCAACCAAATGACTGCGTGCTTCCAAAGTCGTACTTTATTTTGTTGCTTTTACGGCAAATATGGGTAGAACAATGAAGTTAGACTATCGTTGAGAGATAATGGATTTTCCAAATGTATACTTTTGTATACTACTTGGCAAGACGTGTGCAGTGTTATATGGCCACATGTTATAGCCACATTCGAACAATATGAGACGTGTGCTTAGGGTCATTGTCATGCTGAAATGTTAATGAAGAATGCAAGTTCATCTTTTCGGCACTTTTTCCAAATTTTCCTTTAATATGTTGAGATATACTGTCTTGTCAATTATCCCATTTATAAAAACTAGTTCTCCAACACCCCCGGCAGCCATACAACCCCATACCATCACTCCCCCACCACCATCATCGGAGAAGAGTACTTGGTCTCAGAATGCAGTTGGCTTGTTTTTACTCATTTGCATACTCCAAACGTTTTTTTTGGTTGATAGGTGAAATGAGGGGTTTACGTCTAGCAACTCGCGCGTTGTAATCAGCCTCATGCAACACTCGCCTTACCGTCATGGCATGCACGTTCTTTCCAAATTCTTCTTTAACCTCAGAAGCAATCTGAGTTGATGTTGTTTTTGGATCAATTTTGACTCTAATTATTTCTAACAATTTGCTTGCATTCACGATCACTTAAGATTCGGGGACGGCCAGAACGCTGTTTATTTTCCAAATTATATTATCCTTTAAATCGATGAATGATGCTGCGAATGGTAAATCGGCTTCTATCCATCAATTCTCCCATCTCGGCATATGATATACCTTGATTGTGTAAATGAATAACAATTTTACGCTGGGATCCTGTGATTTCTTTAACTTTGCGACCCATATCAACTTGATATATTATTTTCAACAAATAATTGTCACAACTACTCACTTTTCAGGAAAAATTCAGCTTGATTATTTATAGCGATAAATAGCCATTCACACTATCAACAAAGACGTTGCCAGAATATCAATTTTTGACAAAGTTGCCACATAGTAATACATGTATGCCAATACTTTTGTGCTCTAAAAAAGTTCCTTTTTTCACTTTTTTTCTATTAGAAAAAAAATTAAGAAAATTTATAAATCAAAATCGCAGCATTTAGTGTCAAATTAATTCATTTAAATAAAAAATATTTTCAAACATTATAACGTAATGTAATAACGTCCTACTTAAAATTGACTGTGAACTTAAAAATGGGTGGTGTGTCAATATTTATGTGATTTGAAAGGTAGAATAACATTCATTTTTATGCTTATTTGCAAAGTGGGACGCTATACGCTCGAACAAAACTGTAGGAAATGTACGTGGAAAATTTTCGAGTATCGGCCTTCAGTTCAGCCTTCGTGAATCTTTTTTCATCTCGGTGACTATGTTAATAAGCAAAATTGCCGCATATGGGGTTCGGAGAAGCCACACGTGGCTATTGACTGTTTGGGCTGTACTGAAAAATTGGTTTGATCGGATGAGATACTGCCCAACCAGTCGAGGTCGTCCTATGAATGATATTGTGTTACATTATTAAATTACAAAGTTCAACCTTTCCAATAAAACCAGAAATTAAAAAAAAATCAGTACTATAGAAATACATTAAGTAGGAAATTCAAAAAAGTATTTTAGTGATTTGCCACAAATTATTTCAATTAAATGAGAAAAACATTATTATATTTGTATTGTAAATTTTTTATTTATATACACTTGACGATTAAAAGACTAAATAACATGATGTAAATAAAATAAAAAAATAATAAAATTTGTGTAATTTTGCATATGCTAATCATACATGATTTAAAAAATTAATCATCTGTTTTTCATTATATGCTCCAAGTTTCTGGACGCTTTCGCTTGCCCTGTCCACACCGTAGCTGTGACGCATTTGATGCAATTTATCTCGACTTAGTCCCTGGGCGAGCAACTGACTTTCAGCTTGTGCGATGAGATCCTGAATGCAATCGAACATTTGCGTGCTCTGCAATAACTTCTGGGACATGTATTTGTGGGCGGTATTTGGATTTGGCTTTCTTGATTTTATTGTTGTAACGAGAGCGACGACACGCCTCTGCACGTTGTTCTTGGAGTTGCTGCTTTGTCTTGTTGGCGTCTCTTTCGATAGGATGCTCTGCTAGGTTTTTGATGCTGCTGTTGTGGTGGCAGTTGATTACTCTTGCCAATTGAACGTCTTTCGATGGTGATGGGATTTTCCAATAGCATTTGCTCAACATACTGCTCCTGTTTACGTGAACAATTCTCCCGAATGCGTTTCATTTCCATTTCGACCATCTGATCGATATTCTGCGGATTTACGTACGTGGAAATCACTGCCGTATTTAACGGTTTGCATGGTCATGTCCCTGTGTCAAAGATGTGTAAAACTTGCTGAAGGAAATGGCCCCGTGGATGATTCCATGTTTTTTTTTTTTTTGAAACTTTGATGGACGTTGTTATCTCGTTGGACTATGGCGAGTGAAATGTTTACTATTCCTTTGGCGATGTCACTCTTTATACTCAGAGCATTGATGATACCTGGCCCTAGCCTCGGCTGAGATTCATATTTGCACAAGTCGTTCAGGTATCGATGACCATCGCTGCTCGGTTTTATGACTTTGTTTTTCCACATCCTTGGTTTATGGTTATGTTTTTTTAAACACAAGCAACTCCATGCTTAAATGGCGAGATTTTCTTATTGACGCGGACACCCGTCAATTAAGCATCAGTCCGGTCCAATGTAGTACGGAGGTTTTCCCATAAGCAAAATAGCGCAACGCATTTGTGTTTTAGGTCTTATGGTGGGCTAGTCGCAATTTGTACCTTCAGACGCAGGACACCATTTCGGCCAGTGTCTAATACGAATGTCTTTAATCATCTTTCCTTTTAAAAATGTGCAATTTAGGCATCATTTTGGAAATATGTTGCTGAGAGATAATCACATTTAAAGTCAAAATTTCCCCAGATCATAGAAAAACATGCGAAGGGCGACTCCTACAAGCCACGTTTAACACAATGTGCAGTCTGAAGAAATTATGTGCGCCGTCAATACTGAAATCAACTTAGAAATCTTTAGTCAGTACTTTTTCGTGACTCTGCTGAGGCCACCCCATGAAATGAAGATTGGAATGATGTCTAAATGATGAAAATCGAAAATTGAGATGGGTTACAAAACATGGGTTGTCAGAGCCAGCATTTGCAAACTCTTTTTACAAATCTGGAAGTTGCGGCGTCCAATTTCTTCTGATGATAATAATTTAGACATTTATTCCTGTTGTACTATGAAAAATCACAATAACTTATTCTAAGACAAGAATCAAAAATCACATACGCTATGAGAATTTAAGTTAGTTTGGGAAAGGAAAATATTTATAAGTCTTTAAATATACGAGGACAGTTATACAGACAGAATTAGAAAACGCATTTAATTTAACATATACATATTTATTTATTATTTTCTGTAATAAAATACGAATATTTTTTTTTGCTTCAAAACAAGTAAGAAAAATACTATAGTTTGACAGTTTTACAAAGTTTTTATTACCAGTCCCTCGAAGTCGGAAACATTCGAATTCGGGGTGCGATTTTATGTAATATCAAAAACTTGGTTCTTTATGAACCAGAGAAGTTTTAAGTTCATCATGGACAAAAGCCAAAGTACGGTGTCACATTGACCAGAATAGTCCTAATTTGAGGCATTTGACCGGCTAAAAGTCAAATCAGGAGGGACATTTTTGTATGACGGAATGGGAATTAGTGACGTAGTTTTTCGTCCTATATTCATAATTTAGACAGCATGCGAAAGTTATTGATTCCTTCTATTTTTTATAACACTTTTTACAAAATGTTTCCAAGAAATATGTGTTTTTGAGTTTGTCAGTTTGAAAAACACAAAGAATGACTGTAAACGTCCCAATAATTTTACCAATTACATACTTACAATAAGACAAGAATAAACATGTAAGGAAAGGCTAAAGTCGGTCGGGGCCGACTATGTGATACACTCCACTTTCTATCCGAATACAATTCAATTCGTTAAAAATGTGATAACGGGAAGGATTTTTGTATGTTTTTCTAATCATAGGCTAATATGACCTGACCCCAATTTGTCAAATTGAGAAGAATATTTGTATCGGGGGCCATATCCAAAGATGGAATAATAAAGTGACCCCCTTGCACAAGTATTGTACATAAATGCACCATATATTGCCAAATATCAAATTTCATAGTATTCCGATCATGCTTGTAGAAGTTATAACAGCTTTAATTTTACGTAGGTTACGACCCCACTGATATATCGGGACTCCACAATTAGTTCCCGCAATTTGGTTCTGCACTAAATGGAGACATTTGATTAGATACATGTAATTTATTCAATGAAATGTCCCCTTTTGATATTTCTTTCGAATTTTATTTGCGGTCTTTTGCCTCACAATAGGTAAAAATTGTTTTGCTGTAGTAAAATAAATATTTACAACATATTCAATGAACAACATTGTCTAGCACATACAAAAATTGTAATCCCATAGAAAGCTTTCGTTTTCTTTTGGCAGTAACCTTATGCATTATTTTCTTATACACTCACTTTATTATTTTTTTCTTGATCTGTTCTGTTTGTTTTTTTTTTTTTTTTGGGGGGGTCGGTTTTAGGATGTTTCACTGTTTAATAGCGTCGGGCGACGAGCGTCGATAGCTATGTTATATCATTTTAAAGGTTTTCGGAAATTTTGATTTATGGTTAAAAAATTAACTTTCTAATTCTGTAATCGACTACTGGATATATTGTTTATAGGGGGTTTTAGACATTTATGTAAAAAACGTATTGCGCAAAATGCGAGATAATGTGTTTTTACACACTCTGGTGTAGAACCACAAATGCAAAATTAGGTACAACGCGACGTTTTTGCACAAATATTCTTTGTGTTTTAAAATACCTTTCATAAATTGTACGTGCTCCATTACCATTGCAACAAAAAAGTTTAATTCTAAAAACAATCATTTATCTGCTTAGAATTTTTTTGAGTCTGCTAACCATTTTTGAGCGAGTGGAGTTGATTTATTCTTTCTAATTCCGTAAATAGCTTCTTGAGCTCGCTTGAACTTGTGATTTATATTTTATATACATTTCAACATGGTTCTTCGTCAGTTTTTGTATAATTTTCAAGAAGGACTGCTTTTCAACTAGAGATATCATCATGCAAAAAAATTGCAGTCTAAAAACAAAAAAAAAAACTATTAACATTTTATTTTATTACTTTAAGGACATGTTAATTTTATTTTGCTTATATAGTACTGCATTTATATTATTTATATCTGCAGTTTCAGACTGTAAAATGTATGTGTGCCTAATGGATATATGTATAGCTAAATTAGTGACACTAACTGGCAGCTAAAAACCCATCGTTACCGCTAAATTCAGATTATTTT
>OX377620.1:60452266-60572923 GCA_947397865.1 Polietes domitor
AATATTATCAACATTTCATGATAATGAATTAAAACATATTTTATTGGTACACTTAGAATAAAAATACTGCTATTAACAACAGTCATTGTTTTCTGGCCATCAGCAGGCATTTTTTCTGCTATTACAGCAAATTATCTGCAGTTTTGCTTCAGCAGCCACACTGCTTAAAAGTTTGCTGGCTGCTGAAAATTGTTGCTGTTAATTAAAATTAAAAATGATTAATGGCGCCGGGTCTTATATTTTTATTAGTCCGAGACAAATGCTAATGAAATGCATTATATTTTCTAAAAAGTATGTTTAATATATTCGACTGGCTCACAGTGGGTTGATGAATCCGTTTTATAGTTATTCTATTTCTCTAAATTCTTTCCGATGATAGACTATATCTTCGAAATTTCTGATAGTCCTCAAAATATTTTACTCCGAGTCCTTTACAATGACAAAATAATCTGAATTTAGCGGTAACGATGGGTTTTAGCTGTCAGTTAGTGTCACTAATTTAGCTATACATATATCCATTAGGCACACAAACATTTTACAGTCTGAAACTGCAGATATAAATAATATAAATGCAGTACTATATAAGCAAAATAAAATTAGCATGTCCTTAAAGTAATAAATAAAATGTTAATAGTTTTTTTTGTTTTTAGACTGCAATTTTTTGCATGAGGAAATCTCTAGTTGAAAAGCAGTCTTCTTGAAAATTATACAAAACTGACGAAGAACCATGTTGAAATGTATATAAAATATAAATCACAAGATCAAGTGAGCTCAAGAAGCTATTTACGGAATTAGAAAGAATAAATCAACTCCACTCGCTCAAAAATGGTTAGCAGACTCAAAAAATTCTAAGCAGATAAATAATTGTTTTTAGAATTAAACTTTTTGTTGCAATGGTAATGGAGCACGTACAATTTATGAAAGGTATTTTAAATGTCATTTTAAACACAAAGAATATTTGCGCAAAACGTCGCATTGTACATAATTTTGCATTTGTGGTTCTACACCAGAGTGTGTAAAACACATTATCTCGCATTTTGCGCAATACGTTTTTACATAAATGTCTAAACCCCCTATAAACAATATATCCAGTAGTCGATTACAGAATTAGAAAGTTAATTTTTAACCATAAATCAAAATTTCCGAAAACCTTTAAAATGATATAACATAGCTATCGACGCTCGTCGCCCGACGCTATAAAACAGTGAAACAACCTAAAACCGACCCAAAAAAAAAAAAACAAACAGAACAGATCAAGAAAAAATAATAAAGTGAGTGTATAAGAAAATAATGCATAAGGTTACTGCCAAAAGAAACGAAAGCTTTCTATGGGATTACAATTTTTGTATGTGCTAGACAATGTTGTTCATTGAATATGTTGTAAATATTTATTTTACTACAGCAAACAATTTTACCTATTGTGAGGCAAAAGACCGCAAATAAAATTCGAAAGAAATATCAAAAGGGACATTTCATTGAATAAATTACATGTATCTAATCAAATGTCTCCATTTAGTGCAGACAGTTTCACAGCTGGAACTAAAATGTTTACCAAATTGCGGGAACTAATTGTGGAGTCCGATATATCAGTGGGTTGTAACCTACGTAAAATTAAAGCTGTTATAACTTCTACAAGCATGATCGGAATACTATGAAATTTGATATTTGGCAATATATGGTGCATTTATGTACAATACTTGTGCAAGGGGGTCACTTTATTATTCCATCTTTGGATATGGCCCCGATACAAATATTCTTCTCAATTTGACAAATTGGGTCAGGTCATATTAGCCTATGATTAGAAAACATACAAAAATCCTTCCCGTTATCACATTTTTAACGAATTGAATTGTATTCGGATAGAAAGTGGAGTGTATCACATAGTCGGCCCCGACCGACTTTAGCCTTTCCTTACATGTTTATTCTTGTCTTATTGTAAGTATGTAATTGGTAAAATTATTGGACGTTTACAGTCATTCTTTGTGTTTTTCAAACTGACAACTCAAAACACATATTTCTTGGAAACATTTTGTAAAAAGTGTTATAAAAAAATAGAAGGAATCAATAACTTTCGCATGCTGTCTAAATTATGAATATAGAACGAAAAACTACGTCACTAATTCCATTCCGTCATACAAAATGTCCCTCCTGATTTGACTTTTAGCCGGTCAAATACCTCAAATTAGAACTATTCTGGTCAATGTGACACCGTGCTTTGGCTTTTGCCCATGATGAACTTAAACTTCTCTGGTTCATAAAGAACCAAGTTTTGATAGTCCATAAAATCGCACCCCGAATTCGAATGTTTCCGACTTCGAGGACTGGTAATAAAAACTTTGTAAACAAAAAAAAATATTCGTATTTTATTTCACAAAAAAAAATAAACAAATATGTATATGTTACATTAAATGCGTTTTCTAATTCTGTCTGTATAACTGGCCTCGTATATTTAAAGACTTATAAATATTTTCCTTTCCCAAACTAACTTAAATTCTCATAGCGTAAAATAAATATTTACTCGGAATAGAGCATTCCTAAATAAATTTTTTCCCGTGTAATTTTATTTGTGTTGCATTTTCGTCTATATTTTTAAATGTGATTTTTGATTCTTGTCTTAGAATAAGTTATTGTGATTTTTCATAGTACAACAGGAACAAATGTCTAAATTATTATCATCAGAAGAAATTGACGCCGCAACGGCCAGATTTGTAAAAAGAGTTTGCAAATGTTGGCTCTGACAACCCATGTTTTGTAAACCATCTCAATTTTCGATTTTCATCATTTAGACATCAATCCAATCTTCATTTCATGGGGTGGCCGCAGCAGAGTCACGAAAAAGTTCTGGCTAAAGATTTCTAAGTTGATTTCAGTATTGACGGCGCACATAATGTCTTCAGACTGCACATTGTGTTAAACGTGTCTTGTAGGAGTCGCCCTTCGCATGTTTTCTATGATCTGGGAAAATTTTGACTTTAAATGTGATTATCTCTCAGCAACATATTTCCAAAATGATGCCTAAATTGCACATTTTTAAAAGGAAAGATGATTAAAGAAATTCGTATTAGACATTGGCCGAAATGGTGTCTGCGTCTAAAGGTACAAATTGCGACTAGCCACTATAAGACCTAAACACAAACGCGTTGCGCTATTTTGCTTATGGGAAACCTCCGTACTGCATTGAGCGGACTGCCGCTTAATTGACGGGTGTCGCGTCAATAAGAAAATCTTGCCATTTAAGCATGAAGCTGCTTGTGTTTAAAAAACATAACCATAAACTAAGGATGTCGAAAACAAAGTCATAAAACCGAGCAGCGATGGTCATCGATACCTGAACGACTTGTGCAAATATGAATCTCAGCCGAGGCTATGGCCAGGTATCATCAATGCTCTGAGTATAAAGAGTGACATCGTCAAAGGAACAGTAAACATTTCACTCGCCATAGTCAACGAGATAACAACGTCATCAAAGTTTCAAAAACAAAAAAACATGGAATCATCCACGGGCCATTTCCTTCAGCAAGTTTACACATCTTTGACACAGGACATGACCATGCAACCGTTAAATACGGCAGTGATTTCCACGTACGTAAATCCGCAGAATATCGATCAGATGGTCAAAATGGAAATGAAACGCATTCGGGAGAATTGTTCACGTAAACAGGAGCAATATGTCGAGCAAATGCTATTGGAAAATCCCATCACCATCGAAAGACGTACAATTGGCAAGAGTAATCAACTGCCACCACAACAGCAGCATCAAAACCTAGCAGAGCATCCTATCGAAAGAGACGCCAACAAGACAAAGCAGCAACTCCAAGAACAACGTGCAGAGGCGTGTCGTCGCTCTCGTTACAACAATAAAATCAAGAAAGCCAAATCCAAATACCGCCACAAATACATGTCCCAGAAGTTATTGCAGAGCACGCAAATGTTCGATTGCATTCAGGATCTCATCGCACAAGCTGAAAGTCAGTTGCTCGCCCAGGGACTAAGTCGAGATAAATTGCATCAAATGCGTCACAGCTACGGTGTGGACAGGGCAAGCGAAAGCGTCAGAAACTTGGAGCATATAATGAAAACAGATGATTAATTTTTAAATCATATGCAAATTACACAAATTTTATTATTTTTTTATTTTATTTACATCATGTTATTTAGTCTTTTAATCGTCAAGTGTATATAAATAAAAATTTACAATACAAATATAATAATGTTTTTCTCATTTAATTGAAATAATTTGTGGCAAATCACTAAAATACTTTTTTGAATTTCCTACTTAATGTATTTCTATAGTACTGATTTTTTTTTAATTTCTGGTTTTATTGGAAAGGTTGAACTTTGTAATTTAATAATGTAACACAATATCATTCATATGACGACCTCGACTGGTTGGGCAGTATCTCATCCGATCAAACCAATTTTTCAGTACAGCCCAAACAGTCAATAGCCACGTGTGGCTTCTCCGAACCCCATATGCGGCAATTTTGCTTATTAACATAGTCACCGAGATGAAAAAAGATTAACGAAGGCTGAACTGAAGGCCGATCTCTACTCGAAAATTTTCCATGTACATTTCCTACAGTTTTGTTCGAGCGTATAGCGTCCCACTTTGCAAATGTCAAAAATAAGCATAAAAATGAATGTTATTCTACCTTTCAAATCACATAAATATTGACACACCACCCATTTTTAAGTTCACAGTCAATTTTAAGTAGGACGTTATTACATTACGTTATAATGTTTGAAAATATTTTTTATTTAAATGAATTAATTTGACACTAAATGCTGCGATTTTGATTTATAAATTTTCTTAATTTTTTTTCTAATAGAAAAAAAGTGAAAAAAGGAACTTTTTTAGAGCACAAAAGTATTGGCATACATGTATTACTATGTGGCTACTTTGTCAAAAATTGATATTCTGGCAACGTCTTTGTTGATAGTGTGAATGGCTATTTATCGCTATAAATAATCAAGCTGAATTTTTCCTGAAAAGTGAGTAGTTGTGACAATTATTTGTTGAAAATAATATATCAAGTTGATATGGGTCGCAAAGTTAAAGAAATCACAGGATCCCAGCGTAAAATTGTTATTCATTTACACAATCAAGGTATATCATATGCCGAGATGGGAGAATTGATGGATAGAAGCCGATTTACCATTCGCAGCATCATTCATCGATTTAAAGGATAATATAATTTGGAAAATAAACAGCGTTCTGGCCGTCCCCGAATCTTAAGTGATCGTGAATGCAAGCAAATTGTTAGAAATAATTAGAGTCAAAATTGATCCAAAAACAACATCAACTCAGATTGCTTCTGAGGTTAAAGAAGAATTTGGAAAGAACGTGCATGCCATGACGGTAAGGCGAGTGTTGCATGAGGCTGATTACAACGCGCGAGTTGCTAGACGTAAACCCCTCATTTCACCTATCAACCAAAAAAAAACGTTTGGAGTATGCAAATGAGTATAAAAACAAGCCAACTGCATTCTGAGACCAAGTACTCTTCTCCGATGATGGTGGTGGGGGAGTGATGGTATGGGGTTGTATGGCTGCCGGGGGTGTTGGAGAACTAGTTTTTATAAATGGGATAATTGACAAGACAGTATATCTCAACATATTAAAGGAAAATTTGGAAAAAGTGCCGAAAAGATGAACTTGCATTCTTCATTAACATTTCAGCATGACAATGACCCTAAGCACACGTCTCATATTGTTCGAATGTGGCTATAACATGTGGCCATATAACACTGCACACGTCTTGCCACATCCACCTCAGTCTCCAGACCTCAATCCAATTGAGCATTGGAAGAATGGCAAAACATAGGAGACGAAACGACGAAGATTTTGGTTAATTCAATGCCAAAACGGCTGGATGCAGTTATGAAACAGAAAGGATTACCAACAAAATATTAATTCACAAAATATATTTTTTATAAGCTATAGTTTAGGTGTGCCAATACTTTTGTTCCCCGAAAATGTGCCTTTTTTTTACTTTTTTATAATGAATAAAAGTGATAAGTCAATAATCAGTAGATTCTTTACCTTTTTCAAAGATGCATGGTCTAATGACGCCACCAGTCTAAAAATACACCCGGTGATACATTGGACAGATATCGCTCATTGCGTGCAACAGCGTCACATCATTTATTTGGAAAATTTTCAGGTCAGTAGTATACATTTGGAAAATCCATTATCTCTCACGTACATAGTGAACGATAGTCTAACTTCATTGTTCTACCCATATTTGCCGTAAAAGCAACAAAATAAAGTACGAATTTGGAAGCACGCAGTCAAAGGAATGTATACACCGAAATCCATGATTCGAGCTGCGGTCATTTGGTTGGTAGCATTTCTATCCCCTTTTCCCCATTTTACTCCGTACGACTTTAAAAAGTATCTTTATTTTACGCAATTAGGGATACCGTTTAGTTGGTACCATTTTTATCCTTTTGTTTCCATTGTATCCCTTGAAAGTAAGAATTTTGACATTTTTATTTTTCATATCTACGCAGTCAGAAGAATGTATACACCGAATTTCATATTCTAGCTACCATTTTTAATAAAATAAAATAAAAAATACATTTTCATTATGTATCTACTGAATTAGAGGAATATACACACCAAATTTCGCGTTTCTAGCTATTGTCGTTTAATATGTACTATTTTTATCCCTTTTTGCCCGTTTTTGCTATAAGGGAGATGCGCATAACAAATATCAAATAAATATAAACAGATATTCAAAAACCATGCTGAAATACCATAAATATTAGGGACATTTTCAGCCATTGTGAGGAAAAAAATTATTCATGCAAAAATTTAGCATGCTTTCAACAGACGGACATCGCCGCATGTTTCTGCACGAGCCGCGCCGCCGCCGATTTCATCGACTCATATCGACTTCAACCACGCCGCCGAGATTTGACGGAGTTATAACTCAGTCAAATCTTACTAGCAAAATAGACAACCCACTTAAAATTACAAAAGAAAATATAAATGTTGACTTAGACAACCTACTGCTGTGAAATATTGATCCTTCTTTGAATTTGGTATCCCACTATATGATGACGGCTATAAATGATTGTATTTTGATTTGAAAGTCGTATTTATATATGTCAATTTCAATACATGTGGCCATGTGTTACTATAAATAACAATGAACAACAGCTCCTCTATGGTGCATATTTATTGTGTCAAAGTAGGTAGAGTATTATTATTCTTTGGAAGGATTATGATATTCAAGCCTCACATGAAAAGCTGTACTTGCAAAAATATTTATTAAATTCATCCATATTATAAATTTTTGGTATGGATTCCCACTTCCAAAAATAATTGTATGGGATAACAATTAGTGTGTCCAACCGCGATTAATCGAATAATTTTTGTCAAATATTTGTTCGAATAATAAAAAATCATGATTTTCGAATAAGGAATAATTCGAATAAATTGTCCCAAATAATCGATTAATCGATATTATAAGTTTTGCCTTAAAAACAAATGAAATCATCGCATGCTTTGTATGATAAATTGATTTTGTATAGCCAGTTTGCTCCGTTTGGGTAAACAACTATGAAACACCAAATATAAAACCGCAACTTTTTCGATTTTTGATTTGTATGCTCCACAGATATTAAAATAACGATTTATCCGACTTCATTTAAAAATAGCAATAGCTTCGGAATTATTTATAATTTAAAGAATAGTAAATTCATAGAAAAATTTAGGTTAACACCGCGATAATAAAGCCAGTTCTGTTATAAATCATATGATCCATAAAATTGTTAATTCCGTTTTCCCAAAATTGTCAAATAAATAGGGTTATTCGAATGACAGAACGAGCCGGCAAATCAGCCGAAAGCCGCCGTCGCCAACCCATTTTGAACAGCGCCGCCGCCGCCGATAATTATGGTTCGGCTTATAACTCTGTACCTCCATCCTGGACATCCATCATCTTGAACATCCAGTTCGTTTCGTTTCATATTTCATTGAAATACATACATATTATAGTTGTTGTTGATTTAATACCGACTTTGGGTGTGTTGCAAGAAAGGGTCTCTGTCAGGGTTGCAGATATGGCGATTTCTCGCCAAAAGTGGCGAGACCAAAAGTAGCGACTTTATTTTCGATTTGGCGACATGGTGATTTATAACATAGTTGGCTAATTTTAGAAAATTTTAAATCTGTCCTCCGATTTTATTATATTGGCGTTACTTTGTAGAGAAATATATTACAATTTGTTTGGAAGTCATAGATATGCGTTCATGTCAAACCGAACACTTCTTTAAATTACCATTTCCGTTTCTTTGCAACTTGCAACATATCTTAAAAAATAATTTTTTAAGATATGACCAATTGAGAATTTGTAAAATGAAGAAAATGATAAAAGGTCCGATGTAAGAAAATTGAAAATATTGTGTGAAAACGCGTGGGTGAAATTTAAAGAATGAAGCCTTATTTTAAAGATAATTGTAAAGGGTGATTTTTTAAGAGCTTGATAACTTTTTTTAAAAAAAAAACGCATAAAATTTGCAAAATCTCATCGGTTCTTTATTTGAAACGTTAGATTGGTCCATGACATTTACTTTTTGAAGATAATTTCATTTAAATGTTGACCGCGGCTGCGCCTCAAGTGGTCCATCCGCTTAGTCCAATTTTGGCATTTCCACGTTTTTGAGTAACAGAGGCCCAATTGCTGCGAACGGCGACGAATCGATAATTGATGGTCATCATTAACATTGGCCGATACAGCTGCGATATTTTCTTCAGTTCGTACTCTACGTAAGCGTCTTGGTGGTTTAATGTCCAACAATGTAAATTTGGTGCGAAATTTAGTCACAATAGCCCGAATAGCCGCTTCAGTGGGTCGATTAAACTGACCATAAAATGGAAGCGTGCGATGAACTTTCTTAACAGATCACGCATTTTGATAATAAAATTCAATGATTTGCAAGCGTTGCTCGTTAGTAAGTCTATTCATGATGAAATGTCAAAGCATACTGAGCATCTTTCTCTTTGACACCATGTCTGAAATCCCACGTGATCTGTCAAATACTAATGCATGAATATCCTAACCTCAAAAAAATCACTCTTTATTTTCTTATCGATTATAAACAAACTATGTACATCTTAAAATTGAGAAATAAAATGTAAATGTAGATGACTGAAAACGATATTTTTGAACGAATGACTTTTCTACTAAAACAGATTTTTAAAAAGACATCTATATGCTTTTATTGAGATTTGTCTGTTTTTCGTTCCATTTAAAATACCTGAAATAATATTTGGGAGAAATTGGTACATGAAAACGGTAGAAAGAGAACAACTCAATATTAGAAACTGCTTCATAAAGGAGAAAGTGTATATTTTTCAATGTTAATTGTTTTTTAACCTAAATCCCTGCGTTGAAAGTGTATTCTGCATTATGATTTGCCTCAACAATAAGAACATTTTTAACTTTTATTAAGAATAATAAATACTAATAAAATATGTTGTCATGAAATGTTGACAATATTCAATTCAAATACAATATCTGAATTACATACATTTTTTTACGAGGACTAAATATTAAATGGAATTTGTCGATTTTTTAACAAAACCTGAAGTTGTTTAAATTTTGCAGTTTTTGGCGATTTCTGACAATTGATTTGGCGATAGCGATATAAAATAATCTGACAACCCTGGTCTCCGTAACTAATCCGGATGGTTTTTAGTAGTCAAGTTATGTTCATAAACTGCCCATCACTTTCCTCTGATCATTGCACAACTTGATTAATTTTATTTGGAAAGTTTTCGGATATGATCAGTTTTAGTCCGTAAATATGATAAAATTTAGGTATTTAAATAAACGTATTTATGCATCGCCAATAATTTGCCCACTCTGCAACTATTACAGGTATAGACCTGAACATAAGTTCATTGCGTTATTTTGTCCATGGGAAAAACCCATTAATTCAGACATGTTGCATCAATAAGAATTGTATCCTGTGTTATAAAACAAATGCGGTCTTATTTATAGGACAACAACAGAGTCATAAAACAGTATTACAACGGTCAGTGCTACCTGGGCGGACTGTGCAAATTTGAATCTCAAAGGAGGAAATGGACAGGTATCCCCCGCACACACACACAGGACTTCAGTGCTGTAATGGGTATAAAAAAGAAAACGCGAAACGAAATTCATACATTTCACGCATCACAGTCTGCAAGACAACAACGCCAACTTCAACATCAGCGATTATATTGAAAACATGGACGTCATCGCAACCACCACCACCCAATCATCCACTGGTCATTTCCTGCAGCAAATTTACACATCTTTAACGCAGGAGTTGTCCTTGCAAGCCTTAAATAGGACCATGCATTCCACGTATGTAAATCCACAAGATATCGATCAGATGGTCGAAAAGGAAATGAAACTTATTCGAGAAAATTGTTCACGTAAACAGGAGCAGTACGTTGAGCAAATGCTATTGGAAAATCCCATCACCATCGAAAGACGTACCAGTGTCAATCGTCATCAATTTGCTGAGACTTCTGCCACAGAGGACATTGGCAAGGAAAACCACCAACTCCAACAACAACGTGCTGATGCCTGTCGTCGCTCGCGTCACAACAACAAAATCAAAAAAGCCAAATCAAAATATCGCCACAAATACATGTCCCAGAAGTTACTGCAGAGCACACAAATGTTCGACTGCATTCAGGATCTCATCGCTCAGGCTGAAAGTCAGTTGGTCGCCCAAGGACTAAGCCGAGATAAATTGCAGCAAATGCGGTGCAGTTACGGTGTGGACAAGGCAAGGGACAACGTCAGGAGCTTGGATCATATAATGAAGACAGGATATTAACATTTACGGAACTACACATGTAAATCCTAATATTTTATTAGTTTTATTTTAACATAGAAAATGTTATTTAGTTTGTACAAATATGTTAAATAATAAATAATTAATTTATAAAAAATTTAATTTAATGGAGTTCTTTGTTTTCATATATTAGCTGAAGCAAAAAATATATGTGTCGTGGACAAACAAACAAATTTAATTAAAAACTTTTTGTTTACAAATTTTGTTTGTTTTCGACATTTTATCAGCCTTGGTGTATACCCTGGTCATGGGAATTTCTTCATATTTGTCTATTCTCTGTTGCAGTGTTTTCCATGGTCCTTGTGTTGTTGTATGAACATTTTTAATTGAGTTAAAATATTGCTTTTGTGAGTTGCAAAATAATTTTGAAACAGCAGTCAAGCTTTTGAATTTGAGATTTTAGTTTTACCCACTCATTTCCTTTATCAAAGAGTGTGAACGAGAAAAGTGGTATTTTTTAAATCTGCTCGGAAAAATTGCCAAACGTGCGCATATAATCTCTTTGAACCGAAACTATGGACTCCAGTGCATAATAGCGGCGGACAAACCAAATTCTTGTTTCAGTGTCTCAGTTATAAATTTTTGTTAAATTTAAAAATCAATCTGCAAAATATTAAAAATTATATATACCAGATTCATTAAATAGAAAAAGTTATTATTTTTTTGGTAGCGGCTTTCATCAGCCACCCTGTATTTGCTAATTTTGTTCGAGCGTATAGCGTCACATTTTGCAAATGTCAAACATAAACCTGAAAATAAAAATAAATGTTATTCTACATTTCAAAGTCAAAGTAATCGGCAGTTGAAATTTAAAATTTAAATGGGCCTCCCTATACAAGGGTATTAGGGAGGCCCATTTCCGCACTCTTCATCGAAATCAAGTTTAGATTGTTTGCAAAATATTTCGCCCATAGGTCAAGCCGTCTGCGAGCTAAACGCTCCTGAAATCACCTCATTTTTATGCTGCACTTGAAAGCACTTTAAACATAAATTTTTACTCTTGTCAAAGAATTGCTTATTGATCGAATTATTGGACGTTTAGGTATGTTTTACTGTTCATAGTGAAAATGAAGACAGTGACATATGTTTTGGTCCGATGTTAATCATATAGGCATAATTCCTTCTGGTTATTTTTATAACACTTTTTTCAAAATGTTCCCAAGAAAAATTATATTTTAGTTGGCACTTTGAAAGAACTCTAATAATCACTATGAACGTCAAATTTTATTATTATTATTTTTTTCGTGGCCATGTCTAAAGGATATGATGCTCTTTGTTGGGGATGTTTTTGTAGTAACAATTCTTAATAAATATCATTTAGTATTGGATTTGTTACGTTAATTGTTGTGTTTAAAATGATGTCTCTTTTTTGTAGGAAACAATTTGGAGATATGTGCTCACAGAATGAAGCAGCTACGGCGAATTTGTGAATTATCATACAAAGTCCAAGGTAAAATCTACATTTCATACATATCATGAATTCTAAAATTGATTATATTGAGTAATGAACTTACACTAATTGGCGTAGGGCCCCCAATACCCCCTGGGGAGAATGTGACTGGATTTGACCGTGAATTAGTGTATTGAACAACTGATCCAAGATATGATCGTAAATAACACAATTCGAACTTTCCAATTTCGAACTTTCCAAAATTTCCAAAATTACGGGTTTCTGACAATGGTTTTGATAGATCACATCGGAATTTCATTTTAGAGGCGGTTAAAGTTTCCCAGGCCTGGCCTGATATTTTGTTTTCATCTGAGTTGTAGGGTATGTTCAGCAAATGTGTAGACAATGGTATGACAAATATTTTTGTAGAACATATTAACCCTCTAACTCTCCCTCATAACGGCATTTTTTGGCTTTATTCTAAAAAATTTTAAAAAGCACACCGAAAAGGGGGAAGGGCGGGGATGAAATGTTCTACAAAAATGTTGGCCATAAAATTTTATATGTCAGAACACAACAAACATAAATCAAATTCAAGATTGCCCATTAAGGGTTAATTTAGTTATTGTTCACTAGGGGTGGAATAGTGCACGACTTTGCGATTTTGATATGCTAGAACCCCATATTTTGTGAGGTTTGGTAAAAAGTTCATGAGCCAAAAAATGGAGGTGGTGGGGTGAGTGTAAGTGGGGGCTCATCGGGATCAAAAGTAAGTGGTAAAAATACAGGAAATTACCAAAACTGCCTCGGAGTCGCCCTCCTAACATTTTTTTTCGAACACACATACCCTCTATCCCAATTCGTTAAGGGGGTTCCCAAACAAAAATTGTTATAAAATTTGTCACCACCGCTTTTACTGGCCGCTAATGTAGTCAAATGTAATACCCATCCCCTATATTTTTTCAGTCCCGATATTTTTCCAGAACACACCTACCCTCCATCTGCAACCTTTAAGGTGGCCCCCATACTCTTGACTATTTTGTATATTTTTTTATGAAAGAAAGGCCCAAAACTCATAACGAACGTAAACAAAACAAACAGACTAACAAATCAAATTGGTTCCTCATCAAGATACATATTCATGTGTTACACTCAATACATATTAAACAATTACTTCATTTAATTCCCACGATCGTAGGTTCGTATTGGGTTTCTTTTAAGACTATGTGGCTCATTCCATGCCACTCGATACGATTATTGGTCTCGATAGCTTGGATTGTTTTGAAAGTTGATGATATTTTCCGATGGCGCAATCGCACACTACAAAAAACGAAATATAAAATAAAATTTTTCCATCAACACTTTTTCTGTGAATATTCAAATTTCAAATTGTTTGGGGGTCTATAGCCTCTCAAAAATAGAACCCATTATTTCACAACTTCCTAAATTAAACACAAAAAAATTAATTAATATAATCATAAAATCAAAATAAACTGATTAAAATGATATGGCTATAGTGTTTTTGAAATTACCTTCAAAACAAGGTTTAATAAATAAAGAAGACTTTTAAATTGTTTTGAAAAATACAAGGAAAAGGTAATAAAAAAAGTTATAAAGAACCCTCGTATAATATTTTCATATCCCAGTTTTGAAACACAATTTTGAGAAAAATATTTAAAAAAATATGACAAACATTTATTATATTAAATTTAATGGAAATAAAGAACGTAATATAAATGTAACTCCAACGTAATTATGGCACCACGCACTCATTCCGACAATTATACCGTCTCGCAATTCCATCGGTCTGGAACGCTTTTAACGGTTGTAAGACGAGTCATGCATTTTTTCAACAACATCCTTTGCAGGTGATTTTAGAAAACATGTGGAACATTCTCATATTTGGTGGTATCCATTGTCATGTTAAAACAAAAGTACTTCAAATGGAACATGAGGTTGACAAGACAAGACATACGACCGACCATTAACTTGAATTCATTTGTGTGTGAAATGAAACAAGCCAGACATGTTAACGTCCTTGATGCTCGATCTACTCCCCTCAGTGAAGTAACTGAAGTAAAATTTAAAAACTGAACTAAAATTTTAAATATAATAGGTTGGGTCATTTAAATTTTTAAATTTGAACTATCGATTACTTTGACCGTTACTTTGGATATCCTACCGTCACCTATCAACACCATCGTCCACCTCTGGATACGGTCAAGTAGCTTCAGTGAAGAACCTGGAGCGCCCGACCATATATGGGAGTTGCATTCCATCTTTGGCCTGATGTAGGTAGTGTAGATATTGAGAAGATCATAGGGAGTGAAGTATTTCTTACACCGCTTTAAAAAACCTAAACACTTGAATAACGAATATCGCATTGTCTTTTCATGCCTAGAACATCAAGAGTATCTGATTCGATCAGTGAATCCCTTGTGAGACAACAAGGAGCACTGGATCTAAGGTGCATTAAAATCTACTCTATTCACTTAACCCCATTCGGAAATGGCCAGTAAATCCTGGCTGAGTGACTTTTCCAGCCTTTTGTCTTCAATTTCTTGACGACTTGGTCTATGATCAAATGAGTATGAATGACAGAGGTTGCTGTCATCCGCGAATGAGTATATTGGATTCGAAGTTCGATCCAAGAGGTCGTCGATGAAAATAAGAAAAGGGAAAGAACAGAACCCTGTGGTCATGTAAGTCATTAGTCTGTAAATATCTCACAAGATGGTGGTTAACCATACTCTCCATAACCTTCGAGAGCGCAAAGCAAATCGCAATCGGGCGGTAGTTAGCAGCCTCACTTTTTAAGCTGAATGTTTGCAATCTTCCAACACGCTGGAGAGAGGAGCTAGAGGGTAAAGATCTTCTACAAAAATTATCCTCATAAAGATCCAAAATATAGTCGTGACAAAAAGAACTCTCTCATTAGATTACAACACTTTTTTCGCTTAGAATAATGCACCCTTGGACCAAAAAATGAAAACTTTGACCCACTGTAAAAAGAAACTCAGACCAGCTGGAATATAAGTTTATTCTGCAAAAATGGTCTACTCAGCCCTTCAGAATTATATGGTCGCTACTGTGTTACAAAAATTTTGTTGGACAGTCTAATTAAAAATATTGAAATTTAAGGTCCATTCAGAGAGACGTCACACGACAATTGCAAGTCTCTTTGGCAGCAGTGCCGTCTTGCATATTCAAACAAGAACGACTTGCGACTGTCATGTCACGTCTGCCTGAAGGGGCCTCTATTTGGATGATGTATAACTGAGGAGTATCTTGTAACTGTGAACAACTTCTCTTAGTAATCTGATTGTTTTTAAATTGTATATATTTCAGTAAAAGTTTGAATATGGTATGTTAATGAATTGTCCTTTACTTTTCTTAATCCTTGCACAATCTATTTTTTACATGGAACCTTTTTGGCCATGATCCCATGAACGGATTATGTTCGATAACTTGACATTACTATAGGAATTTATATATGAGTACATACAAAATATTGACAGAAAATCTACCTAAATAAATATAGAGGCAAAAATTGCGAAATCCAGGTGAACACAAATTCATTGCGTTGTTTTTTACGGGAAAACCCATCGCTTGAAACCAGTCGCATCAATAAGAATTGTGCCCTTCAGCCTAAGGCAAATTCGCTTGTTTTTCAAAACAAAGTCATAAACCATGGACGAGGAAAAACAGAGCCATAAAACCGCACTTTGGCGGACATCGCTACCTGACCAGCCTGTGCAAATTTGAATCGCGAAGGAGGAAAAGGTCAGCTATTCGTGCAAAGGGTATAAAAAGTGAAGACGTGAATCGAAACTCATACATTTCACATACAACCGTCTGCAAGACAACATCACACTTCAGCGATTATTTCGAAAACATGGATCACGTCAGCGCAGTCACCACCCATTCATCCACCGGTCATTTTCTGCAGCAAGTTTACACATCTTTAACCCAGGACTTGTCCATCCAAACCTTAAACACCACTATGCTTTCCACGTATGTAAATCCACAGAATATCGATCAGATGGTCGAAATGGAAATGAAACGCATTCGGGAAAATTGTTCACGTAAACAGGAGCAGTATGTCGAGCAAATGCTATTGGAAAATCCCATCACCATCGAAAGACGTACAATTGGTAAGAGTAATCAACTACCAACGCAACAATACATAGCAGATGTTGCTATAGCTAAGGACACCAACACTTCAGTGCCACCGGAACAGCAGGAACTCCAGCAACAACGAGCTGATGCCTGTCGTCGCTCTCGTTTCAACAACAAAATTAAAAAAGCCAAATCCAAATACCGTCACAAGTACATGTCCCAGAAGCTAATGCAGAGCATGCAAATGTTCGACTGCATTCAGGATCTCATCGCGCAAGCTGAAAATCATTTGCTCGCCCAAGGACTAAGTCGAGATAAATTGCAGCAAATGCGCCACAGCTACGGTGTGGACAAGGCAAGAGGCAACGTCAGGAGCTTGGAACATATAATGAAAATCTATCAATGTAAATATCGCTTTTAGTTTTAGAAAATGTTATTTAGTTATTTAAGTGCAAGATGTATATAAATATTTATATTTATTCCTACGCAAAGAGGTTTAATAAAAATAATTGATTTTGTAAATCGGAATTATTATTGTTTTTAATTTAATGGGGTCTTTTTGGTTACCTAACTAATGACTTATTGAATAATAAATACATTTTTGATAGGTTCAGTTTCAATTGAATTACATTGTTAATTTTCTGAATGTCTTAGTAATAGTAGTGTTTTTAGCTCGTTTCAAACTAATCATCAAGTTGACATGGAAAATTATAACCTTTTTGATCGCAATTAATTGAAAACACTGTTGCGATAAAGTGAGCTACTGAAAATATACCTGCAAAATTTTAATTTGCGTATTACACTCTATACAATTTATAGAGTACAATATAGTTGGGGGAATATAATATATTCTATAATGTGTATTAAAGGAGGTACAGCCTTTTGACCAATGATGACTACCGTTATCATTTTGTGATCTAATGATAATAAAGCAAAGGCAATTAAGACACAACCATCGATATTCTCTAGATTTGCATACGTGGAAATCATAAACGTATTTAGGGCTATCATTTCCTGGGTTGAAGATGTGTAAAGCAACTCCTGGGATGAAGATGTGCAAAAGCGCGACTTAAATTTGCACATGCTGAACAGGTAGCGATAACGTCCAAAGTACGATTTTATGGCTCTGTTTTTCCTCGTCCATGGTTTATGACTTTGTTTTTAAAAACAAGCAAATATTCCATAGGCTGAAGGGCGTAATTCTTATTGATGCGACTGGTTTCAATCGATGGGTTTTCCTCGTAAAAAACTACGCAATGAATTTGTGTTCACCTGGATTTCGCAATTTGTTCCTCTATACTTAGGTAGATTTTCGTTCAACATCTTGTATGAACTCATATAAATTCCTATAGTAATGTGAAGTTATCGAACATAACCGTTCATGGGATCATGACCAACAATTTCCAAGTAAAAAATAGATTGTGCAAGGATTATGGAAAGTAGCAAACATTTCACGAACATACCTATATATCCAAACTTTTATGAAATGTCAACAAGCTAAAAAGCAATCGAATTACTAAGAGAAGTTTTTCACAGTTACAAGCTACACCTAACCTTTGATAGATGATATATAACAATATCATCTATCAAAGGTTACGTTGCCGCAGATTATAAGAACATGGATACAATGCCGATGTGGGGAGAAGTGATTATGCCAAAAGTAATATTTATTTGCAATATCTATAATTACGCCCATTTATAGAGTGGGCCAAAAAATACCCGAATTTCCAAGTGTGAAAAATATGTTCCAAAATTGGAGATTTTTCCCTAGAAAAGCTAAAATTCATAAAAACAGATAAAAGCGATGAAAAATAGATTTGAAGACTTTTTTCGAAAAGCAAAAAAACGAATTTCCAAAGTGGGAAAATATGTTTTAAAATTGTGTCTTTTTTAACTAAAAAAGCTAAAATTCATAAAAAAGATAAAACTATGAAAAATACTAGATTGGAATTCGCAAAATGATGAAAATATGTTCCAAAATTAGGAATTTTTTCTTTCCTAAAATACCTAAAATTCTTAAAAACGATGAAAATATTACTTGATTAGAAGATTTAGCATCCTCACCAAAAACACCCGAGTTCCCAAAGTGGGGAAAATATGTTCCAAAATTGGGAATTTTTTTCTAAAAAGACCAAAATTCATAAAAACAGAAAGAAACGATGAAAAAATAGATTTGAAGATTTCGATTTTCTTTTAAAAGAAAAAAATCGAATTCCCAAAGTGGGGAAAATATGTTCAAAAATCGGGGATTTTTTACTAAACTATGAAAAAGTACTATATTGGAAGATTTTACATTTTTCAAAAAAAAAATCCGAATTCCCGAAGTGGGGAAAATATGTTCCAAATAGGAGATTTTTTTCCTAGAAAAGCTAAAATTCATAAAAACAGATAGAAACGATGACAAAATATATTTTAAGATTTCGATTTTTTTTTCAAAAAGAAAAAACCGAATTCCCAAAGTGGGGAAAATATGTTCCACAATTGGATTTTTTCTAAAAAAGGTAAAATGCGTAATAACGAAAAAAATACTAGTTTGAAAAATTTTGCTTTCTTTCAAAAAAAAATAAAAAAACCCGAATTCACAAAGAGGGGGAAATATGTTCCAACATTGGAGATTTTTTCAAAAATAACTAAAATTCATAAAGACATATAAAAACGATGATGAAATTTCTAGATTTGAAATGTAGCCGAATTCCCAAAGAGGGGAAAATATGTTAAAAAATTGGGGATTTTTTTCCAAAATTAAAAATTCATAAAAACAGATAAAAACGATGAAGAAATTATTAGATGTGATAATATACTCGAATTCCCAAAGTGGGAATTCGAATCTTCCAAAATTGGAGATTTTTTTCATAAAAACAAATAAAAACGATGAAAAAATTCTAGATGGAATATTTATCATTTTTTCCAAAAAATATACCCTAATTCTCAAAGTGGGGAAAATATGTTCCAGAATTGGGGATTTTTTCTTTCATAAAATACCTAAAATTCATAAAAAATTAAAATATAACTAATTAAAATATTACTAGATTAGACTATTTTGTATTTCCCCCCCCCCCTAAAATTAAAGATTTTTTTTTAAGAAAAAATACCCGAATTCCCAAAGTGGGGAAAATGTTAGAAAATTGCAGATTTTTTCCTAAAAATGCTAAAATTCATAACAGATAAAAAGAGTGAAAAATACTAGATTGGAAGATTTTACATTTGTTCCAAAAACAAAACCGAATTCCCAAACTGGGGAACATATTTTCCGAAATTGCGATTTTTTTCCTAAAATTCATAAAAACAGATAAAAAATAGATTTGAAGAATTTTTTTTAAACAATTCCCAAAGTGGGGAAAATATGTTCCAAAATGGGAGATTTTTTTAATAGAAATGCTAAGATTCATAAAAACAGATTCAAAAGTATATTTTAAGATTTCGTTAAAAAAAATAACATAGCATAACAAAATATGTCTAATAACTGGAGATTTTTTCTAAAAAAGCTAAAATTCATAAAAACATTAAAAAAATACAAGTTTGGAAGATCCAAAAATACACCCGAATTCCAAAAGTGGGGAAAATATGTTCCAAAAATTGGATTTTTTCTAAAATTCCTAAAATTCATACAAAACAGATAAAATTTATGAAAAATAGGTTTGCAAATTCAAAAGGAAAAAAATACCCGAATTCCCAAAGTGGGGAAAATATGTTCTAAAATTTGAGATTTTTTGTAAAAAAGGTAAATTTCATAAAAACATATAAAAACGCTAAATATACCACATTTCCCATTTTCTTCATGAAATGGAATTTTATTCTGGAAATGTCCTTCATAACACGAAGCGCCACTTGTTTTTCAAATAAATTCTCTCATCGAAATTAAAGACATTATCAATTGGTTATTGGTTATTACATAAACACCGAGATAAAAATGAGAACACGAAAATTTGCCACGTAAATTTCTTACAGTTTACGTAAAAGACTCACTACTCTGGAAGTAAGTTTTTAAAATTTCCCAATATTGTTCGAATGTTAGTTTCACAAACTTCATTACTAAGAAGAGCATGCACCTAAATAAATTACTCTTTAGAAATACTCCAGCTAGTAGTTCCAGGGAAAAAATCTGTCCCTAACCTACGATGGTGCGGAGCACCATGCTATAGAAATATTTTCACAATTGGATTGGAGATCTTACGTTAATGACAGAGAACGATAGAAGAATACTTAGAGACAGACCCAACTGACCATTAGCAGTGGTTTATGGCCAATATATCAGCTCAGTAGGCCTTATATTTCAATGCACTTTTAAAATAAAATGCTGTCCTTCGAGGGACAACAATTCCGCTCCTTAACTGGTTAAAAATCACAAGAAGCCATTTATAAAATTCGATTGGATTAAATCAAATCCCACCTCAAACATTGAAGACATTTTATAAGATTTTATAAAAAAAGAGCATCAGTATTAAAATCTTAAAATGTCATTCATTTTTTTCACTGATCCAACACTTACGGAAGGAAGATAAGGTACAGGAATGGGGAAATCAGGAGTAGTGTCTGTTGACATTTGTTTTGAATTGGAAAGATATTTGCCGTAAATCGATTCCACATAGTTGTCGGGTTGCTTGAGTAATTTGGTTGAGGAGCCAAATTATTGTTGCATAAAAGATGACTCTCTACATCCAGTATTAAATAATTCTTTAGCTCCCCAAACCAAATACTCAAGCGACAATCAAATAAGTCATAATAGTTTAATAGTTAATATAATAGTTTAATATAATAGTTTTTTCTATTAATCCTTTTTATGTAGTAATGGAACATTTGCGTTATGTCATCGAATCAATATCATTAATGAAACTATTTATTATCATCATTAGTGGAATGACAGTGAAACATAGCATAACATTAACGTAAACTGGTTCATTAATATAACATTAACATTTACCACTTTACATTAATCTAACACTAATGAAATAGTGTTCATTGTTTTTTTTATTTAATAAAACATTTTGAAACAGTTGCATCAATGAAGCTCTACGTTGACCCAAAAACAATGCATTGGACAAATTTTGTTCTAATCTATAATAGACACTCTTGAAACATGCTAAAAAAGGTTCAATACGAAAGTTGAATCCAGAAAACGAAAAAATTGCAGAAACAGATAAAAATAATGAAATTTGTATAAAATTGATATTCCACATTACACTCCCCGGGGGTCAACATTATCCCCCAATGTTCAAAATGACTGGTTTTTGGGTTCATTTGATTTTTCACACATAACATTTTTAATGATAAAAGAACACATTGGAACGAATCTTTCAATGTGCGCAAGAACGATTTGTAAGAAAGCACAGAAAATCTGACTTCTTTAATGTTTTATTTTAAAATGAATAAAAAGGTCTATTTGAAGAAAATCTATGATAAATTGATGTTCCTTCGTGTAGAAGTCTTCAAGTATAACTAAAGCTATTAAAAATAAAACAAAACTTGATTTGAAATGGGATATTCTCAAGATCATTTTGCATATATATTTTATAGAATGAATATTTATTTGCAAATGGCATGGTGACATTTATTACTTGGCTGCACACTACCCCTATCATGATTTCTGGCCCGTGAAAGCCTTCGTGAGGTGGTTACGCCGCGCCTGTTCAACAGCATACCCAGACTTCTTAAGTAAATGATTTTCACAAACGAACGAGAAGCACAACTCACTTATCTGTTTAAATAATCGCACCAAGTAATAAAGCACACATGCCACCTTACATGCATCTCATTGAGTTGCATAAGTATCTCATTGAGTTGCATAAGTATATATATGCAGGTATAGTTACCCAGTAATACTTCTGCCGTGCAGTTGTAAATAAATTGTCTTTTTCAAGATACATAAATTGTTCAAAGGTAATAGAAAACGAAGTTCCAGCTAAACTCGTCGTCCATCTCAATGCTTTTAAATTCTGGCCGATTTATTTGTATTAATTTTAATTTACAGCAGCAATTTTTAGCACACTTAATCTTGAAACACTTAATCTTGAAAACTGTTGTTATAGCAGAACAGCTGTTGTTAATATCAGACATTTAATTGTCCCAGACTACCACCAGATTATTCTCGTTGATTCTTGCACAACATGAATAATATAGTATATATGAAATAAGTTCGAATATAGCGTCTAGTATTCCATAATCGGTAACTTGGTCGTATTACAGGTAATTGAAAGAATAATAAAAATTCGATTTAGGGGCAAATTATGCCTGCACACGAATTCATTGCGTTGTTTTGTTGATGGGAAAACCCCATTAAGTGAAATGCATCACATCAATAAGAATTACATCCTTCAGCTTAAACACAAATTCGCTTGTTTTTTAAAAACAAAGTCATAAACCATGGATAGATGAGGAAAATAAAGTCATAAAACCGCATTACGACGGTCATGCCTACCTGTGTGCGGTGCGGCATGTGCAAATTTGAAGCTCGTAGAAGAAAACGATTAGATATCCTTCATACATACACACTAAAGACATTAGTGGTCTAATGGATTTAAAAGCTAAAAACCCGAAAGGAAAGTCATGCATCGCACACACACACCACTGTCTGCAGGACAATACACGTCAACATCGATATCAGTGAATATTTCGTGAACATGGAACGAGTCATAGCAACTGCCACCACCAAATCATTGACGGCCCATTTCCTGCAGCAGGTTTACACATCTTTAACGCAGGAGTTGCCCGTGCAAACCTTAAATGCGACTATGCTTTCCACGTACGCAAATCCACAGCATATCGATCAGATGGCCAAAATGGAAATGCAACGCATTCGGGAAAATTGTTCACGCACAGAGGAGCAGTACGCAAAGGCTATTGGAAAATCCCATCACAATCGAAAGACGCACAATGGTCAATTGTAATCTAGTTCCACCACAACAGCAGGAACAGTCACAACAATACCGACACCACTACCAAGTAGATGATGCTGTCGGAAAGGACAAAAGTGCATTATTGCCACTGGAACAACAGCAACTTGCACAACAACAACAACGTGCGGACGCCTGTCATCGCTCGCGTTAAAACAACAAAATCAAAAAAGTCAAATCCAAATACCGTCACAAATACATGTTCCAGAAGTTACTGCAGAGCACGCAAACGTTCGAGTGCAATCAGAATCTCATCGCTCAAACTGAAAGTCATTTGCTCGCCCAAGGACTAACCAAAGATAAAGTGCTTCAGTTTGCGTCACAATTACGGTGTGGACAAGACAAGGGAACACGTCCAGAACTTGGATAGCATATAATTAGAGCTGAATGCTAAACATAAAGTGATGGAAATATGTGAATTTCTGTGTTTTATTTTAGCCATAAAATGTTATTTAGTTCTTTAAATATGAAATGTTTGTAAATTTGTATTTAATTAAAAATAATTAAATGTTTTTTATCCAATTTATAATTGTTTTTAATTTAATTTGTTTTGATTTCTCTTTTTTTAAGCAAACAATGTTGATGGCCATATGTTGACCAAAACAAAGTTAATAAAAAACAATTTAAATGTCGTCAAATGAAGTTGATTTTCGACATCAACTTTTGTGAAAACTTTTTTAACATATTCCGATAGAAAACCCAGAAATAAATCGAAATTTGTATAAAAAGGTATTTTGAAAAATGGTCGGTTACATCCTTTCAGAATTAAGTTAACGATATACTGATTTGTTTCTCTGATAATTTGTAATGCAATTCAGGAATTTTTCGCTTTTAACGTAAAACCAAATTCAATATTCAGGAGATCGAAAGGTTTCATTATTTCATTATATGGCAACAGTATTACATATTATGCTCAGTAGGTTTGCCATTTTATCATTAACGTAGTTATAGCGGAGATGTTTTCCAAATGACAGATCAAAACTTTTGGTGGGTATGTCGGTAAAAGTTTTGAAATGACTGCCAAAGTCACAATTATGTACCGAATGCATTTGGGTGATTACATTGGAACGGGTGCGACACTTTTGCCCAAATATGTTTAAATATCTCCCATATTCATTGACTGAGATTTCTACTATACTGCCAATAGAAAAGGGCAGGTTAATCTGGATATTATTGCAAATATAAATATGTGTTAGCGTTTTAAATATTGGAGATATACAACAAACTAGAGCGTAACGGGTATGACCTTAGCTTTAAAGAAAATCTTGGGGTTTTACTTATTTTCTTGAATTCGGAAATGTTCCTCCATTACATGCCTTTATTAATTTTTGCTTATCAAAATAGTAGTTCGTACACTTTCTTCTAAAGTATACGTTACCGATATCTCTTTATGAATATAGGAAATATAGGATATTTAAATTGTAACGGGCGTGACATTTTGACGGAAATCCTGTTCTATTCTGGTCTATATCTGGAAAAGGAAATGATATTGTTGTCATGATTTTTTTGAAATATAAACAGAAAAATGTGTTATGAGAAGTATAAACATTACGAATGTCTGTCCGAGTTTTTTAATCATAAATTGATTTTGAAATTTTGTCGAAAAAAGGGTCACTTTACGTGGAATCACCCATTTGGAACAGATACAGTGCTCGTGCAAACCTATGCAAGATGTGCCTTCTTGTGTTTGTGCTTTTCAAAATTTTGCCAAATTATTTTACAGACAAACTGTATAAACTATTTGAAAATTAAAGAAACTAATTTAAAAATTTGGTGCAAAAGTTTTACTTCAAGACAAAACTTCCAAAAAAGGTCCCATTTTTTCTTTTCCAAAAAGACGAAAACATTAGTGTGTTTTATTTGACAAGCTAGCAGTATTGGCAAATAAAATACAAATTTAATAAATAATAAAATACAATTTAATAAAATACAAATACAAATTTTCCATAAATGCGTCTTATAGTCGTAGATCGGTTGGGATTGAAAGAGGCGAAGGACTAAAAATACCCATAATAATCCATAATATTGTAGCGTATTTAAGCATGCTTTTTCAATATATCTGTTTATATTTGCTTGATATTTGGTATGCGCATTCCCCTTATAGCAAAAACGTGCACCATAAAGTGATTCTTATTTGTAGGGGGTGAAATGGGACAGAAAAGGGATAAAAATGGTACATATTAAACGACAACAGCTAGAAACACGAACTTCCTTTGATTGCATAGATACGTAAAACACACGGATTTTTCAAAATTCGTACTTTTTGGGGTTAAAATGAAAAAAGGGGATAAAAATAGTACCAGTCAAATGACCGCAGCTAGAGTCATGAAATTCTGAGTATACATTCCTCTGACTGCGTAGACACGAAAAATAAACGGATTTTTCGAAATTCGTACTTTCAAGGGATACAATGGTACAGAGAAATAAAAATAGTACCAACTAAACGACTACAGCTAGAATGATGAAATTCGAATTGTGTCAAGGGGGTAAAAATGGTACCAACCAAATGGGCGCAGCTGGAATCATGGAATTCGGTGTATACATTCCTCTGACTGCATAGGCACGCAAAATAAAAAGTTTTTTCCAAATTCGTACTTTTTCTTTTACGGCAAAAATTGGTTGAATCATTAAGTTAGGTTATTTTGCAATATGAACGTCTGATAATGGATTTTCAAAATGTGTACTTTTGAAATTAAAATAGAATGGAAATACAACCAACCCACCCAACCAATATCTACCAATATGGTAATTAAGCTTTTTAAAAATATAAATATAAGAATATTTATTTTTTGATTTGATAATGGTTTGAATGGTTTGATAATGGTTTGAAATAGTTAAAATATTACAATTATTTCTAAAATTTATTTTTTTTAATATTTGTATTTGTTTTTGTTTGGCTATATTAAAAAAATTAATATTTTCGTGTAATATTACTGCACTTCTACGAAAACCGACAACCTCTGTGTGCAATCCATGGTGGAGGGTATATAAAGTTCGGCCCGGCCGATCTTAACGCCGTTTTTACTTGTTTTTTGTCAATTTTTCAAAAAACAAAAAAAATATTTTCAAAAATTCTCAAACTGCAAAAATTTGTATATATATAGAAAATTTTGTATATGGGCATTTCCACAGAAAGGTCCACCAAGGCCAAAAAATTAAAAGTTCTTGTAAACACTTTGTTTTATTACATTTTCATAGAGAAATAATCAAATTTATCTAATGTAAAAAAATTTTACATTAATTCATTTCCTATCTTGAGATATTCAAATGCAAAGTCGCGCAAGTACAACATTACTCGTCTGAATATTTCTTTTGCATGTTTTGTTTTGATAAAAGTTCTTAAATAGAGACATTACACTTTGACTTTTGCTGTCTAAAATCTTTCAGGGAGTACAAAGAGTCAGAAAAGAAAGGATACGAAGTTATACGACTGCTATTAACTGTATCTTTTTGCTTTGCATTATCACATATTTCGATGTCACGTTCGACATGGAAAAACAACATTTGTTGCTACTGTATCCAAAGTTCATGCCGAAAGATCATAAAATTTTGAGTACAAACAGAGATTTTTATGTAATTTAAATAAAAAATAACATTACTGGTAAATAAGAAAATCTGTGACCTTGGTACTTCATTAAAGTTGGTCACGTGCGACATCTTAAGTGTGAAAATTAAAAATTTGAAAAAATTCTTACTTCAATAATTTATTTTTGTAAAACAAATAATTTATAATTTATTTATTAGCAAAAACGGAGGCGAAAAAAAAAAATAAAGAGAACTGAAAACTGCGGTGATAAAGTTGAAAGAAGATCAGGTAAAATAAATTGAAAAACGAAATTTTGTTTTTTGCTGTTATTATTTGAGAATGAATACGTTGAATACTTCTGTGGATTACAAAAAATATATATTATCTACAATTTCGTAAAAAGAGCAACTGAAACAACATAAATACCATGATGGAAAAAAATGTCACGTGCGACATGTCACGTTCGACCGGGCTTAAAATTAAATTACAAAAAAAGTATCAATAATTTTTGGATAAAATCAAAGCCATTTTTAAGAGACATCGGTACACATCGTTTTAAAATTGGTCAATTGAAATATTGCCACAGGTTTCGCTGAAATCGGCGTTTGAATTGTTGTTCGCGAAAACGACTTCTGTTTTGGTCACGTGCGAATGCCTTGGTTTTTTTAAATTATCTTGAAAACGAAAAATTACCCAAACTCCACATTAGCTCCAATTATACAGTTAATTAAGAGCTATAAGTTAAGCATAGACTTTTTCGTCACTTTAAATGTGTACGACGGTCACGTTCGACATCATGGAAATGCCCATATATTGTTTTAACTTTTTTCGTTTGTATTATTTCGGTACGAAATCAATATTTTTTAACCTCATATGTTGAATTCTTACTCAAATGAAGAAGTAGCTATAATTTTAGCAAACAAATTAAATTTTTTGGTACACATTTTCTTCACTTTTGGTATTTTGTTGGGTAAACATGCAAAAACTTGTAAGTCATTACGATATTAAATATGAATTTGTTTTTCGCAAAGAGATATATTTTTAGTTTTACGTGTAGTAAATCACAAAAGGTAATTCAATATTTATTGTCTGTTATATATAATTAAAGCTCGTCTTCTTCCCTTTCTGAAATGGAGTAATGTATTTTATAAAAAATACAATTTTCTGCTTAAAAATTATAATAGATGTGCCTCCTACAGTGCAAACGAAGAATACCTGGGACTATTTATATCGAAATCAGGCTTTTAAGCCGATTTTCTAATTTGCTCTTACATTTCAACTTGATAATCCTTTGTTATCTTCATAAGTATACATTTTGGAAAGAGAATTTCATGTTAATAAGAGCCAAAGAATCCAGAAATGAATATTTATAACAATTCGCACAGCTGGTTCACTAGAATATGAAAAATTTTTATAGAAAAGTGTTTAGTTGAAAAATTAAGGTCCAAAGCACGGATTACAAAATTAATGATCAGATTTTATTCACGGACATAGCTGCTGATCCACTATAGAAATTAAGGAGTGGTGTCGTTTAAAAAAATATTTTTGGGGTTTATTTTGCCGGTTTTAGAAATTGTTTTGAGTTTTATATGAGGTATCAAAAAATGTTTTTTTACTAAAGTAGTCGTATTTCTTTATTAACTGCAGGGATATGGTAATACATACTTACTGTGAGATACAAAAATAAACATTTTCGAATTGGTGCTTTGTGATATTAGCGATTCGGAAAATAAAATTTCCATTGAAAATTGGACCTACCGAGGAGGTCCCTAAGTTCGTCAAGATATTACTTTACCGTTCAAATAATTAAAAAAATCTATTGGGCATAAAATCCAAATAGAGACAAAAGAAAATTGATACTGAGAAAAGACATATTTATATCGAGAACCACAAAATTTATAATGAGAATATTTTGAAGTTTGTTTGAAATGGAAATATGTTGTGGCTAATCGAAATCTGTAAAAATAAGTTTGTCATTTCTCAGTTCTAACTTTTTTTATCAACTTCATATTAGATTTCTCGATTTTAATTTACATAATTTCAATTAATATTTATTTCCTTATTTTCAATTTACATTTTTTAATTTTGATCCCAATTTTTCCCAAAAAAATTAATCTGGATACGATACGATTTATAATATTAATATTTTTTATTTAATTTTATTTAAATACATATTTCGTTTATATAGAATTAAAAAAATGTTCATAAACATCCGAATAAATTATTATAATTTAATTACTTAATTATTTTTAACTAATATAATTATATTTAATCAACGGTTGTATTCTATTTGAGAAAATACTTACATATATCACCGTGCGACAATTTTACATTTATTTTAATGGAGACAAGACAATATACATGTGAACCTAAAGATTTTATTTTGAAAAACTGTGTACTCTTTTTCATTTGGAGAAAGGATCCTTTTTACAGGACTTTTAATTTCTAAAAGATGTAGATGTTTAAATAACTTTTTTAATACTTTAACGAGTCGATAGGGGTACCAACTAAAAGAGAAGAATATCTGTTAAAAATATTTAAAATATAAAGCTTTTATCTGTTTTAGTTTAGTAATAACAACTTTTTTATTTAACTTCTTACTTTTTATTTAATTTATGAATTGGTTGTTAATACTAAACCAATTATATTTAAAGTATTTTTAAGAGACATTCTTATTTTTCATTTGATACTCATATCACTGTGTATATGTATGGTTCTCAAAAAAGTGAAATTAAATTATTAATACAAATATATCCTTTGGAAATTAAAAGTCCTGTCCTACTGAGTACACAGTTTTTCTACATATTATCGAAGACCATATACAAATGGAACTAGATTTCATATGTATATGGTCTTGTTCGGGTCCAAAAAGAACTGTCGCAAGATATTGATAGTGAACTCATCCAGAAATAAAATTTGGGCTGTCGTTCATCATTTAGACCTCATTCAAAAAATATTGAATCCAGATATTTAGTTTTTATAAAATGCGAAAAAGTTTTCAATTGGTACTATGAAAAACACAAAAATAACATAAATAATAAAAATTCCAGCCATTACCGAATAATTCGACTAATTATTAATTCTAAGGCGATATTAAAAATATAAATATATTGCTTCCGAAGATTCGATTAATTCAGAAAAAATGACAAATGTGTGACAAAAAATTCATTGGAAACATATGATTTTTAAGGGTGTTTACAGACAGCTTGTCTTAACGAAGAAGTACAAGTCATCAGTAAACAATCGATACTTTATTTGTGTGGAAACTATTATTTTTTATTTGTATAGACCGCAACCCAGCCTAATACATATAATGTCGAAATATGATTATGTACTTTCACTCAGCTACCCGAACGCAACCCAAAAGGACCAACACTCTAATATCTGGCACTCTCGTTCATAACAATACACAAATTCTGTGGCCACCACACACAATGTGAAACCCGCTCTTGATCTCTGGTGACATTTGAAGCATTTTAGAAAATTCTTTTGTAAATGAACTTCGAAATTATACCATAGCTAGATATCTATGGCTGCATTCCATCCTTTTTCATAAAAATGCAGTTTTATACTTATGTACATTCATGAATACATACATACGTTTGTAGTAAACATATGTATGTATGTACGTTTGGCATAGTTTGGTTTTATGTAATTTGTGTTGTGAAATTCATGTGAAAAATGCTGGTGATAAACTCCTGTTTATCATTTCTTCTGTATTTGTGCTGGCCAAAGGGTTTTTAGGACAATTGAATTCTGTGGTTACCAAAGTTATATTCAAATATTTGAATGAAATGAAAAGGACATAATTAACTAAAGTGTTTGTTTGACTTAAGGGGAAACACACACGTAAAAGTTACCCTCATATTTTTGCTTTAAAATTGAAGGAAAGTCATACTAAAAATACAGCATCGTATACAGGGATACATGATGTTCAATATACAGGGTTTTCCAACAAGAGGTGTTATTTCGGTATTCAAAAAAATGTCATTTTTTGAGATAAATGATCGAATGTTTATTTCATAATAAAGAGGAAGGTATGCCGTTAATAATGAAAAACAACATTAGTCAAATGGCCACCACGATCACGCTTACAGGACCATATCCTTTTCATGAAATTTTCCATAACCAAATCGCAAACTGGCTGCCCTATGTCCTCGATAGCATCACAAATTCTATCTTTGTGGTCTTGAATCGACGCTGGGCTGTTGGCGCAGACCTTATCTTTTACGTGGCCCCAAAGGAAGAAGTCGCAAGGTGTTAAATCACAAGATCTCGGTGGCCAATTGTGATCACCTCTTCGAGAGATAAAACGGTCCGGAACTTTTCCCGTAAAAGGGCAATGGTTTCGTTGCATGTGTGGCACGTAGCGCCGTCTTGTGGAAAGTAAACGTTGTCCAGATCAATACCATCCAACTCCGACCATAAAAAATCATTAATCATCTCTCGATAGCGCAATCCATTCACCGTTGGTTGGATCAACCCTCATTTTCGAAAAAGTAAGGTCCAATGACCCCGCCTAACCATAAACCGCACCAAACTGTCACACGATGAGGATGTAGAGGCTTCTCAACAATATCTCTTGGGTTTTCCGAGCCCCAGATGCGACAATTTTGTTTGTTGACGTAGCCACCGAGGTGGAAATGGGCCTCATCAGTCAAGATGATTTTTCGATGGAATTCCGGATCATTTTCATTCATGAATTTTAATAATTTCAATGTGTTGTTGAAGCGTGTATCGTTCCATTTTTATACACCCAATGAGAGTATTATGTCTTTGTGCATTTGTTTGTAACACCTAAAAGGAAGCGACATAACCCATTGTTAATTATACCGATCGACTTAGAACTTTTTGAATCGATTTAGCAATGTCCATCGTCGCAATTACAGTCAGATCTTAACAAAAATTGGCACAAGTAAGTTTTGTGGATCAAGGAAGAACGCTATTTAATATGAGGCGTATCGGTATAGCTCCCATATAAATTTCGCTCCCGGCTTGATTTTTTCCGCTCCATAAACCACGTATTTTCACCGAATTTTTTTAAATTTGAGCATAAAAAGTTATATTTGAACTGGAAGCACCTATTGTGAAAGTGGGTCACTTCATTCCATGTTTGGATATAGCTCCGATACGAATATTCTTCTCGATTTAACAAATTGGGTTAGTCTATGGTTAAGACACATACAAAAATCCTTCTCGTTTTCACTTTGGAGTGGAGTGTATCATATAGTCGACCCCGCCCGACTTTAGCCGTTCCTTACTTGTAAAATATAAATTTAATGAAAAAGCTTTTTTAAAAATATAAATTTATATTGAACACTGCGTAAAATCTACAAAAATAGAGATTTGACAATTAAATTTTGGAAGTATGTAGATTACATTTCTCCGAAAAAAGGCCAACAAGTATCATTTTCAAGAAAATATTCCAATTCTCAAAGTGGGAAAATATCTTTCTGATTAAGAAGTCAACATATGTGATTATAAAAATATAAAAAAGATTTTCCAATTGCAAATAAAAATTTTTTGTACTGCAAACATGTTGAAAATGACATAGGGAAGCCACGAAAATTTATATGAAAAAACGTTATAAGCCAGAAAACAGTTTAAATAGTTCAAAACTGTTCAACAGTTACAGAATTACGGGGTGTTTCCGGTAGACGATTGAAATTCTACACGAACGAATGATACTCTGACGAACGACTCAAAAATTGAGTTTTTATTAGACAAACTAAAGTTTTCGTGTTATGATTTGAAAGTATAAAAGCTTTCATTCATTTGTCACTAACAATTTTGCTATCACAATTTTTTGTTAATTTTATTCTTAGAAAAACATACATAATAATAATATTCTGTGTAAAAGAAGGCAACTCTACAAACTGGCAGAAGAAAATATTTGTTTACAAAATAATTATTTCAAAATAGTTTGAAAAACCTTCTGCTGACATACAAAGTTGTGCTAAATTGAACTTATTTAGCGTTATGCTGGGACCAGAATATTGAATGGTGTTCGTTTGTTGTGCGTATATGAGACGGGTTTTGTAAATAAGTGAATAATTTGTATCAATGTTTTATTTCTAGTATTTATGTTGGAATAAACATGTTAACGTCTGTTGATCAGTTGATTATTTATAAAAGGAAAGAAAATTTCAATTTAAAAACAAAAAATAGGTGGAAACATTTGTTTTAATTTTTGCACGTAGACGAATGGGTTTTTCGGATCGTCCATTCTAACATTAATTTTGATTCGTTTCGTTTTCTGAAAACCCAAAACCATATGTCTCATCAGACGAAAGCTCTTTTTTAGTTATCAAAATAAATGGCTGGTTAGATGATTTATTGATTTATTTGGCCTCTTACCTTCACGGGAACGCTAAGTAGTGCCTTAAGGAGTTACACTACCTTGGAATTTTACATACATCAAGGAATATTTTAAGCGTCTCCGCATAATGAAATTTAAGTTATTTCTGAAGTTACGATTTGACACATTTTTTATTTACAGTAGTATCTATTGTCCATCGTATGGTTTTTTATTTAAGGTCCTGTTGAAAAGTTATGCATTTTTTTGCCCAAAACTTTGATGAAAATTCGTGTTTTTTTAATCCCCTGACATTTTTACAAAAAATGATTGAAGGAGAATAATCCAACGGTGGACATAGCCATAAGGGGTTTCAAAACAGGGTCACACTTGACGGCACATATCTCCACCATGTTGTAACTTTTCTAATTTTTTTTATTGCCCATAGTGCCCTCTATATATATAGTACATTAAAAGTTTTTTCCTAAGATTTATAATTGTCGCACAGAAAAAAATCCTTTTTATATTTCTTTTTTAGAGCTGTCAGGGTTTAGTCCACACTAAAAGTCCGGAAAATAGGCTTTTTGTGATTTTTTCTGGGAAACTATTAAAAAATTTGTTTTCCGACAAGGGAAATTTATTATTCATATTATTGCGGTGTCACGATGACGTCTCTGCTTTTTCGGGATCCACGGTCAACAACAAAACAATTTCCCTAGATAATGTATTTCTGAAGATGTATCCAAAATTTCAAGTGAATGGGTTGTAAATTATTTGACTTTTGTTAAAAAAAAGTAATTTTCAAATTTGGCCAACGCTTGGCTTGACATGCATTTTATTGTGGCTGACATTGGTATCATTCAAAATCATCACAACGTACCCGTGCATCCAAAAATTGCAATAGAAGATAATAGTTTATGCTGGAATCGTGACTCGTTTTCAACTGTTGTTCATTTCCAAGTTTTACAATTTGTCTAAAAATATATATAAAGCGAATTGTCCACAAATGAATTTTAGACAAATGAAATTCGTTTGTGAGTTTGCTTTGTGACAAATATTTTTTCGTCTGCAGCAAAGTATAGCATCTCTTACTGAAAATGAACGAAGTCTTTTGTGAGAAGGGGAATATGTTTACGTCAAACAGTTTTCTTAGTTTGTCGTAATGAACTTATGGTCATCCCAAACTTCCAAAAACATTTAGAAGTAACAGAAGTAACGTTTGTGTCAAACGGTCATTCTGCTTTGTTGCATCTGTTGTGAAAGAAGGTCACATCAGCACAGATTTAGATATAGCTCAATACAAATTTTACTACTATTATTTATTCCTTTTTATTTTGTTATTGTTCGGCTATTAGGTCACACAAATAAAAGATGAATATCTTCCATTGATTTGCTATTTTTATTGAAATTTTCCGATATTTCAACCAACGTCGATGGTCATCCTAAAGGAACTATACAAATACACACATAAATTATACATTAACATAATTTCAAACGAAATACAAAAAATATCGATTTATAACAAAGATAATTACATTTTCAGATAAACAAAGAATCACTGTGAACAATACAATATTTATTTATTTCAGTATCATATTCTCACGCCGGTTAACATTTTCAATTACTGTCCAGTATTGTTTGAAAAATACTTCTTAAATAGTAAATACTTTTTCCTTAAAAGATTTTTTGACGGTAAATTGAAGTTCTTTCGTGACAATTAAAACGGCATTTACAATAAATGGTTGCATTTGAGGGAAACGCTACAACAACTCCCGTAAACGTTTAGGGTTTGCACCAAAAGAAGTTAATTTGGAGCCAAACGACCTCCAGGCGTTTGTCTCCTCTGCGTATATTTCAATGTTAGCCGAAATGGTTGCACTTCCGCCCAAAAATTGCTTCTCATAATTTCGACATATCCTGTCGATTCTATTCTTATCTGTTAATTTATTTTAATTTGTTTTGTTTCGAAATGTGCACACTTCCTTCGGAAATTCCATGTTGCAATATCTTCTTGGAATGCCACATAGTTGATTGCACAATGAATGTTGCATTTTTAGAATGACTTCGAATGCAGCCAAACCACAGTTATTAAAGTAAAGAAAAATTTATCGACATCCGCTGCTATTCGCATTTAATTCAGTTCTTTAAGAGATGACAGCTGTGGTTTGTCTCACATCCGCAAAACTTGTTTCGTACTTTTCCGAATTGTCCAAAAGATTAAAAGTTGTCATCTGATTTTGCATAGTTTATTCTTTTTTTTTTGGTTCTGTCGAGCTTGTGTAATTACAACTTTATTGTGGCCGGTGGTAATTTCAAACTTTTTGAATTTATGTTTCTGCATTCTGGAGCTTAGCTTTATTCTCTTGGTCTCTTGGTTTTTCGTTGTGGTTTATTTTGCTGTAGCTTATTTTGTATTCTTTATTTAATCTCGAATGGAATCCCTTTGATATCAAACCACTGCACAGTATTCAATGTTGTTACATCAAAAAATAACAAAACAACTGCCACTAAAGTTTATTATTAGTGTTAATTGTTCGGTTTTTAGGGAGGCCCAAACTCCTACATTGTCGTACATTAGGCATAGAAGTTTCAGGGAAACGTGAAAGGACAACCGTTTTTAAAATAGTGTTTTGTTGAGCAAAATTGCTTTTGCGTCTGTATTGCTTTCGCTCCGGTCTATCCATTGAGTTCGCTGAAGCCTTTAATCTACCTTTGCAAGCCTTTAGTTGTTCTCTTTCGAAGTCGATGGTTGCATATAGTACGTACATCTCCTCTTTCCGCCTCGCTTGAAGTACAGGTATGTCTCGTGTAACGCGACGATGTAGGGTAATTTATTTAAGATTTTGGTCCAGATGTGTACGATCAACAAATGTTTTTTTAGAGAAAATCAGTTTTCAGTACATCACACAATAGTTTCAGATCGATTACTTTTATGCCCTCCGTTTTTAACAGCTTCAAAGATTCAACGGTAAATATCCTGGTAAAATTCTAAGACGATTTAGCCATGTTCGTCTGTCTGTAGAAAGCATGCTAGCTTTCCAACGAAATGATTTTCCATATATGTGTCTATTAGTTGCAGATCGCTTGGGATTGAATATGGGCGAAAGCGGCACTGAAAATACTCCTAAATATTAAGTGAATTTAGGCATTTTTAATTCACACAATCAGGGGGTGAAATGGGACAAGAGGTTCTAATCCAACCACAACGGCTATAAACATGAAATTAGGTTTGTAAATACCTGTAATTGCATTGACTTGTAAAATAAATGGATACTTCGAAATTCGTACTATTAAGGAATAAAATGGTTGCATCCAAACGGTTGAAGTTTAAGTCTTGAAATTTTGTTTGTAAATTATACTGACGCGCAACATAAACGTATTTTTCGAAATTTATGTTGTTGTTGTTGTAGCAGCTTTAGAGGGAGCTGAGGTGATAATCCTTAAGTCTGAATTGTACTAAACTTCGTTCCGGCATGTATTCGATTATCGCGGGAACCTTTGTTCATCATCGTTCTCATGTTGTCCGGCTGTTATTTGCATCTTCTTCAAGGTTGATCTTAATGTTAAGGGAATGGGATGTTAATAGAATTGTACCACTATCCTCCACTAGGGGCGCTGCATTTTTTATGTTAACAGTCATTTTATGTATCGCTAAAGGCCTATAGTTTCTTCCCTGGATCTTGGAGCAATCGAAATGACTATTTTTATGTGAAAGTGTGTTCGGATGAGAAAATTGGCTGCAGAAACTCTTATTTTATGATGAAAAGGGAAAAATTGTTGATGTTGAATTTTACCAGTGCGCCGGCCGCGAATCGAACCCAGCACCTTCAGATTGCAAGACGCGCACACTTCCACTGAGCTATGAAGGCCACCTTTCCGAAACTTAGGGGAAAACGAAACGAAGCTATGATCATGAAATTCGGTATATACATTCCTCTGACTGCTTGACGCGCAAAAAATATTTGTTTTTGGTTTAAAATAGGAAAAATGACTATAGCTGGAATCATGAAATTCAGTGTGTAGGCACCTATGACTGTATGGATGGTTCTGTTTTTAAATGGGTAAAATTGATAATAGTTAGGAAACTAAAGCACATATTTTGAATACACATGAATTATTATATTGGTATGCAGGGATAATATCACGCTGTCTCAACATTGTGATAGCCTTACAATTTATTTAAGGCAAAAATAAAAATGTTATTTTTTATTTTTCAACCCGACTTTTTACTCAGAAAGTATTACCACATACCTGCGGTAAATTAAGTAATAGCGGAAAGTACCAATTTTTGGGGAATTGTGGTGTTTTGTTAGCAAAAAGGCAAACACTTGTTAGCTATTAGCGGAGATATTTCAAAATTTCTTTATAATAGCTCTTTTTTAATGATTTTACGAAATAGTGAAATTTTTAGTTTCCACGTGCAATGAATCACAGAAAGTGATTCCATACAAATTGCCAGTTACATATTCTTAAAGCACTTGTTCTAAGTCTTCCAAAATGCTATATCTTTTTTTATAAAATAGCATTCCTAAATTTAAATAAAATCCAAACTCCAATCTGGTTTAACAATTTTACTCCAGTTTAGTAAAAATTTCCTTGAAAATAGGAAAATTAACTAAGTATGAGTAAAGTTTCCTTATTTCAAAGTCATAGCAAATAGTTCATTTACTAGAAATAGGTTAGTAAATTTACTTAAAAACATTTCATTGGATCTAATAAAAAATTCTTACAATTGAGTAAATTCATACTTATGTGGAAGAATATTTCAAAGGTTTTAAATAAGAAAAAACTCAGACATTTTTTGTATGGAAAACATTTCATTTAGGAAATTTTTACTAAAAAATGAGTTTTTTAACATTGAGTTAATGTGTTTACTGAAATTTATGCTGAGTTCTTCACACATTTGAGTATTAATGAACTTATAAAAAATCATCTGAGGTTGTTTAGAAAATTCTTAAATATCTAAGAAGCAATTCTCGTTCGTTTGCAGAGACTTATTTCATAAATACTTCAAGTATTAATCTAAACAAACACTGCAAATGCGCCTCTCTTGCCTTCGCAGCAATCATGGAGTAATAGCTCAACTCTCATTTTCTACAAAGGTATCATGAAACTTTTGAGAAATATTTCATGTTGACATTTCTTGTATCAGTTTTGCATACTCTGAAGTAAAACCATTTGTTTGATTTTTTAGTTAAATTGAACTTATTTTAAGTTTACTTTTTCCTTCTATCAATAAACATTTTCTTCAGATTAAGTAAAAAATTACTTGTTTTAAGGAAGAAATCTGCAAAATTGTCCTCAGTTTAAGTAAATATGTATTTGATTTTAGTAAAAAATGTAATTACTTTTAAGAAACTTTCAGCAAAATTTTACTTACATTTAGTAAAAATTTACTTAGTTTTAGGAAAATTTTACTTAAATTTAGTAAAAAAAGTAAGGAAAGGCTAAAGTCGGACGGAGCCGACTATATGATACACCCCACTTGCTATCCTATTATAATTCAATTCTGCAAAAAAGTGAAATCGGGAAGGATTTTTGTATCCTGTAAATATATGTTTTTGGCAAAAAATTTTAAATCGGAAAGGACATCTGCATGGGAGTATATTGAAACATTGAACGATGTGACCCGCATTCACTATGTATGTTTATAGATGAAATATAATATGTAAAGTTTGACCAAAATCGGTTTAACATTTGGGAGCAACATTTGTATATATAAAAAAATTAATATCTAAATCTGAACCTATCTTACCCACGTTCACCATGGGTGTTTTTAGTTGAATTATAAGATGTTGTGCCAAATTTAAAGAAAAGCATGTACAATATGTGGTTTCTAAAGCGGAAAAAGTCAAATCGGGAGCGAAATTTGTATGGGAGCTATATCTAAATCTGAACCGATCGAACCGATTTTCACCGTCGCTGTTTTCACTTCAATTATAGGGTACTGTGCCAAATTTGAAGCAAATCGAGTGAAATATGTGGTTTCTAGAGCGTAAAAAGTCAAATCGGGAGCGACATTTGTATGGGAGCTATATCTAAATCTGAACCGATCTGACCGATTTTCACCGTCGCTGTTTTCACTTCAATTATAGGGTACTGTGCCAAATTTGAAGCAAATCGAGTGAAATATGTGGTTTCTAGAGCGGAAAAAGTCAAATCGGGAGCGACATTTGTATGGGGGCTATATCTAAATCTGAAAATCTAATTAAACTAGAAAAATATATGGTGAAAGTGGATCAGATCGGTTCAGATTTAGACATACAAATCTCTCTCACGATTTGACTTTTCCGCTCTGGATACCACATATTATAAATTATAAATTTTGGTAATATATTACCACTCCCAAAAAATAATTGTATGGGATAATAATATGAAATTATGGGAACATTGGCTAATATTAACGAATACTGAACTACTTGCTAAAAAATAAAAGTAAATGTATTAAAAACCGTCCGCCACCGCCGACCCATTTTGGGTAGCGCCGCCGATAATTCTGTGTCGGCTTGTAACTCTGTTGGTGAAAGTGGCTAAGATCGGTTCAGATTTAGATATAACTCCCATACTAAATTCGCTCTCACTTTGATTTTTCCGCTCTATAGACCACATACATGTATGGTTACTACAAAATCGTTGCCGATATCACCTTTTTCCCCAAATTCAATTGTAATAGGGAAGAAAGTGGGGGTATCATAAAGTCGGCTCCGCCCGACTTTAGCCTTTCCTTACTTGTTTTCAACGTGAACTATATTTGCAAGAATTCTCAAAACCTAAATCACCAATTAGTATATTCTCTAACCCTATATGTTGTCATCTTACTCAGAAAGTATTACCACATCCCTGCAGGAAATAAACCATTTTTGAGACATTTTTTCTACATAATTCCAAAATTTCAATTTCAATATGAATTTATTTTTCTCAAAAAAAAAGACTTTTTTTGGGTGAATGTAACGAGCTCTTTTATTTATTTATAAACATTTGTGAAGACAAATAATTGCTCTTTAATGTAACGTGAATAATTTTCTGAAACAGTGTTTTCACGTCAAATAACCACAAATATGACCAAAATTTGGTTATTATATATCACATATAAAGAGTGATTTTTTTGAGGTTAGGATTTTCATGCATTAGTATTTGACAGATCACGTGGGATTTCAGACATGGTGTCAAAGAGAAAGATGCTCAGTATGCTTTGACATTTCATCATGAATCGTCTTACAAACGAACAACGCTTGCAAATTATTGAATTTTATTATCAAAATGCGTGCTCTGTTAAGAAAGTTCATTGCGCGCTTCCATTTTATGGTCAGTTTAATCGACCCACTGAAGCGGCTATTCGGGCTATTGTGACTAAATTTCGCACCAAATTTACATTGTTGGACATTAAACCACCAACACGCTTACGTAGAGTGCGAACTGAAGAAAATATCGCAGCTGTATCGGCCAGTGTTAATGATGACCACCAATTTTCGATTCGTCGCCGTTCGCACCAATTGGGTCTCTGTTACTCAAAAACGTGGAAATGCCAAAATTGGACTAAGCGGATGGACCACCTAAGACTCAGCCGCGGTCAACATTTAAATGAAATTATCTTCAAAAAGTAAATGTCATGGACCAATCTAACGTTTCAAATAAAGAACCGATGAGATTTTGCAAATTTTATGAGTTTTTAAAAAAAAAAAAGTTATCAAGCTCTTAAAAAATCACCCTTTACGAATTGCAGGGACAATTTTGATGCTATATTCGATTTCAGCAGAAAGTTTTTCGAAATTGACTTTCCTTTCTAACAATTGACTTACCCGATGGAAAATATTGGTCCTCTACAAAAAATCAATTAGCGTTTTTTTAATATTTTTTTAATAAAAATATTTTTTATATTTTTCCCAAAATCACAGGTGTGAATTCCGCAAAAAGTATAACATTGCTTTGCTTAAATAGAAAATCTTAAAACAATCTTAATTTTGATATTTTGTAGAGAATTAAAATAAAAAATAAAATAAAATCCCTATCTCTATTAATATTATAAAACCTTAATGTCTGTCTGTCTGTTTGTTTGTTCCACAATCACGCGTAAACGGCTGAACCGATGTTGTTGAAATTTTCAGTACAGATAGATGCAGGTCTGGAAGGAACTATAGGCTATAGAATTTTTAAAAATTTGCTCTGTGGGCGGAAGGAGCGTGACAATAGTGTTTTTGAGAGCTAGAAGGCTGAAAATTGGTACTTATATATATATTACTGACCACGAGAAAGATCAATTTGATGCCGAAATTTGGATTTTCATTTTTGTGGCGGAGTTGCCGCGGCAGAAGTGTTTTTGAAAGCTAGAAAGCTGAAAATTGGTACATATATATTACTGACCACGAGAAAGATCAATTTGATGCCGAAATTTTAATTTTCATTTCGTGGGCGTTGGGGGCTTGGCAAAAGTGTTTGAGAGCTACAAAGGCTGAAAATTGGTACATATATATTACTGACCACGAGAAAGATAAATATGATGCCGGATTTTGTATTTTCGTTTCGTGGGCGGTGGGGGCGTGACAAAAGTGTTTTTGAGAGGTAGTAGACTGAAATTTGGTATATATATATTACTGACCACGAGAAAGATCAATTTGAGCCGAAATTTGGATTTTCATTTTGTGGGCGGAGTGGCCGTGGCAGAAGTGTTTTTGAAAGCTAGAAGGCTGAAAATTGGTACATATATATTACTGACCACGAGAATGATAAATATGATCCTGAAATTTGGATTTTTATTTTATAGGTGGAGTGGGCGTGGCAATAGTGTTTGTTTGATCTAGAAGGCTAAAAATTGGAACGTATATATTACTGACCACGATAAAGTTCAATTTGATGCCGAAATTTGGATTTTCGTTTTGTGGGCGGTGGGGGCGTGCCAATAGTGTTTTGGAGAGCTGGAAGGCTGAAAATTGGTACATATATATTACTGACCACGAGAATGATAAATGTGATGCCGAAATTTGGATTTTCGTTTCGTGGGCGGTGGGACGTGGCAATAGTGTTTTTTCAGCTAGAAGGCTAAAAATTGGAACATATATATTATTGACCACGATACAAATCAATAAGAAACCTGCTTTTAATTGTACCATTAGTTTTTTGCCTGGCGAAGCGGACGGGGTTCAGCTAGTTAGTAATAAGTTTTTCAGGATATTCAAGCCTTAAGATTATTTTTAATTTTTGGAGTCTTCGAACCACAAGGACATAGCAAACAATTGAAACAAATTCGAAAAGAAAAGGTGAAAGCCTTTCAGAAGATATCAATATGGGTAAAATCTGAGGACGCGATCCAAAGCTAAGGAAGCCGTCTCTTCACAAAACCACCAATAACTCCAAGTTTTTCAGTACACGTACTAATCAATTAATGCTTTATTATCCGCAATCACTTGTATAATGTACGTGCCAAATTTTCTCAAAATCGAAGAAAGTCAAAATCCGTGCTGGTTAGAAATCTTGTGGAATTAACCATAAGTAAAGGGTGATTTTTTAAGAGCTTGATAACTTTTTTTAAAAAAAAAACGCATAAAATTTGCAAAATCTCATCGCTTCTTTATTTGAAACGTTAGATCGGTCCATGACATTTACTTTTTGAAGATAATTTCATTTAAATGTTGACCGCGGCTGCGTCTTAGGTGGTCCATCCGCTTAGTCCAATTTTGGCATTTCCACGTTTTTGAGTAACAGAGACCCAATTGGTGCGAACGGCGACGAATCGAAAATTGGTGGTCATCATTAACACTGGCCGATACAGCTGCGATATTTTCTTCAGTTCGCACTCTACGTAAGCGTGTTGGTGGTTTAATGTCCAACAATGTAAATTTGGTGCGAAATTTAGTCACAATAGCCCGAATAGCCGCTTCAGTGGGTCGATTAAACTGACCATAAAATGGAAGCGCGCAATGAACTTTCTTAACAGAGCACGCATTTTGATAATAAAATTCAATAATTTGCAAGCGTTGTTCGTTTGTAAGACGATTCATGATGAAATGTCAAAGCATACTGAGCATCTTTCTCTTTGACACCATGTCTGAAATCCCACGTGATCTGTCAAATACTAATGCATGAAAATCCTAACCTCAAAAAAATCACTCTTTATTATAAAACCTTAATGTCTGTCTGTCTGTCTGTTTGTTTGTTCCACAATCACGCGTAAACGGCTGAACCGATGTTGTTGAAATTTTCAGTACAGATAGATGCAGGTCTGGAAGGAACTATAGGCTATAGAATTTTTAAAAATTTGCTCTGTGGGCGGAAGGAGCGTGACAATAGTGTTTTTGAGAGCTAGAAGGCTGAAAATTGGTACTTATATATTACTGACCACGAGAAAGATCAATTTGATGCCGAAATTTGGATTTTCATTTTGTGGCGGAGTGGCCGTGGCAGAAGTGTTTTTGAAAGCTAGAAAGCTGAAAATTGGTACATATATATTACTGACCACTAGAAAGATCAATTTGATGCCGAAATTTTAATTTTCATTTCGTGGGCGTTGGGGGCTTGGCAAAAGTGTTTGAGAGCTACAAAGGCTGAAAATTGGTACATATATATTACTGACCACGAGAAAGATAAATATGATGCCGGATTTTGTATTTTCGTTTCGTGGGCGGTGGGGGCGTGACAAAAGTGTTGTTGAGAGATAGTAGACTGAAATTTGGTATATATATATTACTGACCTCGAGAAAGATCAATTTGATGCCGAAATTTGGATTTTCATTTTGTGGGCGGAGTGGCCGTGGCAGAAGTGTTTTTGAAAGCTAGAAGGCTGAAAATTGGTACATATATATTACTGACCACGAGAGTGATAAATATGATCCTGAAATTTGGATTTTTATTTTATAGGTGGAGTGGGCGTGGCAATAGTGTTTGTTTGAGCTAGAAGGCTAAAAATTGGAACGTATATATTACTGACCACGATAAAGTTCAATTTGATGACGAAATTTGGATTTTCGTTTTGTGGGCGGAGTGGGCGTGGCAATAGTGTTTTGGAGAGCTGGAAGGCTGAAAATTGGTACATATATATTACTGACCACGATACAAATCTATAAGAAACCTGATTTTAATTGTACCATTAGTTTTTCGACATACATAGCGACGGACATAGCGTCTAATAATTTTAATTTTTGTATTCTGATCATTGATGAAAAGGGATTAATTTTCCCCGTTTTAGAAATTGTGGGATTATTGTATGAGGCATAACATTTTTTTAAGTAACACGATTGTAAATTCTTGAATTTATAATGGTGTTACATTTATAATTCATTAAAAAATTCCACAATTCATATAACGTGGAAAATCAATCCCGAATGTAACAAATATTTTCCTAAGGGCCATGTATAATATTTTCTGATGTATTTTGGCTTTCTAAACTCGAAAATTATTTTAAAAATTTAATATTTTTTAAATTTTCTACTAATATTTGTACTTTGATTTTGCAAATATAAATCAGATAACACTTATATATTCAATTGAAGGTATTTATGATGGCGACAAATATTGCGAATTTCACTTTCACATAAAAAAGTGGTTTAAGGGCTGTTTCCTCAGATTTGAGAATTATTTTTTCGAAAATAAATAGAAAAAAATAGGAAAAAATATTTTGTTTAATATTTTATATGAAATGATCTATAGATAAATGTTGAAATAATGACTCTCTTTGTGAATGAGAAATAGTTTTTGTAAAAAATCGCAATTTATTAATTTTTATTTAAATAGCGCTAAAAACCATTTTTATTATTTTCCTATACTTGAGATATTAGTGAAGAAGACAAGGCCTATTTCAAGAAAATCAGTGGATAAATGTAGAAATTATGACCCTTTCAATTTGAGAATGATTTAATTTCTGCACGAACCAATTTCTGGATAATTGTATTTGTTTCACAGGGTTAGAGTGATATTTTGAAATTTATTTATGTTTATTAATTTTTATATGTTGAAATGATTTATTTTTGTTGTTGAAATGACTTGACTTAATCAAACACTACCAATTTTGTGTTAAAACTTAAGCGCTCATAACAAGAGATTTTTTTTTTTGAAAAGTTTCCTTCGCTTTAAACTAGATTTACCTGTAGCCGACATCGTCGTCGTCATCATCATTATCATTAAATTGTTAATAAATGGTTCATTCATGTTAATAAGATTTGAAGTCGTGCTGCGTTCTGCACCATTTGCTTAGAGGAGGACACAAATGTTTGCATCCATTATGCCGGCTCTGGCATCCGCATGTAATTGTGGTACGTAAACATACCGACACACACATCCATACATACATACATATACATATGTATGTATCTAGTATATGGACATGGTACATCCATTTTCTAATGCCAGTACATAAGTTTGCGCTCTATTGTGCAAATAGACTCCGCCGCAACCAGTGCTTTCCCATAATTACAAAGTCGTTTTGAGAATTTCAATGTTAGCGCGGTTTGCACGCTTTAGTAGTTGTTTTTGTCGGCTGCCTATTTGCATGTTGGTGGAAGTACTGTCGCTGGGAGTGCACACAACACTTTAAATTTGTAGGACTTTTGATAGAAAATCTGCAATTCAGTGGGGAGATGAGTAGTGAGTAAAGGCCATGCTTTGGACATACTTGTGGATCAGGACCGTTTTGCTGCTGTACCGCTAAAGTTTTGTAATTTTAACAAATTTGCATTCTATGGCTGCAGAGCTAAGTAAAATGGTTTTGAGCCAAGAGAATAACCAAGTTTAAATGAAAATAAACACACGAACAACAATTAAAACACATGCATGTGATGTTGGCTAACATCAACATCATTCACTCACATGCATATGCAAGTCAAAGATATTCCTGTTAGTATGTTAAGGGTGAAGACTAGGGTTTGTATTTTCCCGTGCTTTTTATTTTCCCGGGACAAGGGAATTATTTCTTCGGGATCCCGGGACAGGATGGGAAATCATCAAAATAATGTTTTCTATATAAAAATTTATTTGGTCCGAATAAAACATTCGAACTTTAATAAAGTAAATTATAATATATCTGTATTACAAACATTTGGAGTGAAATAAACTTAAAATGCCCTATTCCACCAAATGATGTGAGTATGAAATGTAGGCATATTTTTATACCCTCCACCTCCAGAATGGGCGTATATTCACTTTGTCATTCCGTTTATAACACCTTAAAATATTCATCGGAGACCCCATAAAGTATATATATTCTGGGTCGTGGTAAAATTCTAAGACGATATAGCCATGTCCGTCTGTCTGTTGAAAGCACGATAGCGGCCGAACGAAATGAGCTAGGAGGTTCAAACTTTTCCTAAATGTCCCCAGAAGCAAACATTTTTCCCTCACAAGGACTAAAAATACACCTAATATTTAGAGTATTTCAGCATGTTTTTTGAACATATTAGCTTGTTTTTACTTGATATTTGCAATTCGCATTCTCTTTATAGCATAAAAGGCCACCATAGAGTGATTTTTATTTGTAGGGGGCGAAAGGGGACAAAAAGGGATAAAAATAGTACCTATTAAACTACAACAGATAGAAACACGAAATTTGGCGTGTACATACCTCTAATAGAGTAGATACATAATATAAAAGTATTTTTTCTAAATTCGTACTTTTAAGGGGATAAAGGGGGATAGAGGGATAAAAATAGTACCAACTAAAAGGCTACAGCTAGAATGATGAAATTCGGTGTGTACATGCATAGACACGTTAAATTTTACATAGATTTCCGAAAGTCGTACTTTTAAGGGGTAAAATGCGAAAAAGAGGATAAAAATGGTACCAACACAATGGCCGCAGATAGTATCATGGAATTCGATGTATACATTACTCTGAATGCACAGCCACGTTTTTTTTTTAAATTCGTACTTTATTTTGTTGCTTTTACGACAAAACTGGTAGAATCATGAAGTTGTCTTATACTGCGTACGTGAGAGATAGGTATTTTCAAAATGTATACTTTTGAAATTAAAATAGGATGGAAACCAACCAAACGACTGTAGCTGAAAATACACTGTCTGTCCACCAATATTTAGGGTATCTATGATTGCTACCTTATTATATTTATGAATTATGTATTATTTCCATCATATATACATAGTATAAAAATATTGGTAGCCTTGGTTTATTAATTAAATTTCTGATTTTCATACATTTAAAATTTGTTGCGGACATTCAAGAAGAAAATAAAAGTTTTAGCTGGCGAAATGGTACAAAAAGGGATAAAATATGGTACCAATGATACGACAACAGCTAGAATCATGAAATTCGGTGTCCCTCTAATTACATAAACACGTAAAATAGCGGGATTTTTCGAAATTCATACTTTTAAGGGATATAATTGAAAAAGAGGGATAAAAATGGGACCTTCCAAAAAGTTGAAATCATGAAATTCGGTATATATATTAGGTGTGTATTCGGTGTTCTGACTATGAAGACTCGAAACAAAAAGGTTTTTTTTTTTGAAATTTGTATATTTGGGCGGAGAATGGGGATATCTCTAAAATTTGTACTTTTCATATAAAAATAATACAGTCACTTTGTCTGTATCTGAAAATGCTTCTCCCTAATGGCGACTGACATACCTAATATTTAGGCATCTTCACTTTCACAATTACAGCATTTTATTTATATATAGTAGCATTTTATTTATATATACAGTGCGCATAAGTATACATTATACTTTGAAATAGTAAACAATTATAGTAATGTGCATAAAAATATCACAATTTCCGTTATATGGTTCTGTGCTTCTATGTAAAGTCGACATTTTTTAATCTGCTGCTAATACTGTGGAATGCACGCCGTGGTGGAGGGTATATAAGATTCGGCCCGGCCGAACTTAACGCCTTCTTACTTGTTTAAGAGGTTATTTGAAATATAAAAAAATTTAAACAGAAAACCTATTTAAAGACTCATAAGATAGTCTATTTCTAATTTTATTGGAGAAATTGAGCGCGATATTATAAATCGTTAATTATAATTATCTCTTTCCTGTAGCTTCGAAAACCTAAATTTATATTTTGAGGCAGTAATATAGCAATTTTTTAATAGATAGTTTATATTTAGATTGTATATATTTTAAATTTATTTTATTATTAATTTACTAGCTGACCCGACAAACGTTGTTTTGCCTTAAACTTTTATTTATATTTAAATAGCTGACTCGGCAGACTTCGTTCTGCCTAGAAAAGAGTGAAGAAGTGTGAAAAAGTGTGTGTAAAAATGTGAATAATATATGAACTATTAAATTATAAGAAGTATGTACATAATTATAAACAAAATTTTCAAATTGCAGAAAATCTGGGGTCAATTGTCCATTGCAATTAATTCTTTGTTTTGAAATATTTACTGGATAGGTTACGGTCGTGACGATTTTGAATTGTATTCCACCTCATTGAGACACTCTGTGATAAACAATATTTTTACACCCTCCACTTTAGGGGTATATTCACATTGTCTGTAACACCTTGAAATATTCATTGGAGACTCCATAAAGTATATATATTAGGGCGGGTTGATTTGTATGGATGAAAAAAAAAAATAAAAATCGTATAGCAAAAACGTAATCTACATTAAATTCTAAGAAAATTTTCTCCGAAGAAACCATGGGTCTAAAATAAAATCCTATTCCTAATCCTATATTTTATATTTTTTCTACACTCATATTTTTTTTTTCATTAAAAAATATACACCCAATTAAAAAAGTTTGTATATAATTTTATATTTAATATTTTTATAAGGAACATATATACAAATTTTTTCTTCATAATTTAATAAAAAAAAAATGGAAATACAAAAAAATAACTATTTTTTCTAACTTTTTTTTTGCAATGGCGGGAATATAAGTTTTCAAGTCGAGAGGCGCGGATTAGGATTTTATTTAATAAAAAAGATTGGAAATACAAAAAATAGGTATTTTTTCTAACATTTATTTTTTTTGTCCAAGGCGGGCATATAAATTTTCTAGTCGATAGGCGCGGATTAGGATTTTATTTCAGATACATTGTTTCTTCAGAGAATTTTCTTAGACTTTTATGTAGTTTACGTTTCTGCTATACGATTTTCAAAAAATCAACCCGCCTTAATATATATTCTTGGTCGTGGTAAAATTTTAAGACGATCTAGCCATGTCCGTCTGCCTGTAGAAAGCACGCTAGCTGCGAAATGAGCTGGGAGGTTAAAATTTTTCCGTAAACGAGTCTTGCAATTGTGTCTTGGGATTGAAAGTGGGCGAAATCAGCTCATAGGGAAAATTTTTTTCCAACGACTGAAAATATCCCCTAATATATAGATTATTAAATTTTGGCTTTATTTGCATTTGAAATTTGTTGCGTACATTGCCCTTGTAACGTGAAAGTACCAAAAATTAAATAAAAGAGTTAGCGGCTGACATGGGACAACAAGGGATACTTTTTTTTCGAAATTTTTACTTTTTGGGGTAACAATTGAAAAAGAGGGATAAACATGGTACCAACCAAACCGCTGAAGGTTAAATTGTGAAATTCGGTAGATGCATTCATCTGACTCTGTAGATGCGAAGCATAAACCAATTTCTAGAAATTTGTACTTTTAGGGGGAAAACGGGTCGAAAAGGGATAAAAATGGTACAAATCAGGCAGCTGCAATTAGAATAGTCAAATTCGGTGCGTAAATTGCTCTGACTGCGTATACACGAAAAATAAAGATATCTTTTGACACTCGTACCTTTAGGATCAAAATGGGATAACATTGGTATCAACCACGCGGCTGTAGGTAGAATTATTAAATCCAGTGTTTTCGTCTGATTGCGTAGGCGCACAAAATTCGTACTTTTATGGTCAAAATGAAAGATTCTGGTCTTTCACCATGAATCAAAGAATGCAATGGCTCTGGTGCTAAATTAACTTTTCCAATGAGACAGCACATTCCAGGTGTTTCCCCAGTGAACTTCAATGTACCACAAACATAACCGTCACCTATCATGAAGATGGCGTCGTAAAATCACTCCATACTAATGATGGATATTTCGGATAATTTCTTGGGTATTCTTCTTGTTTGGCCGGAGACCAATCCGAATTGGTGCGAATCATCGAAATCGGTCCAGGCGTTCTTGAGTTATAAGCGTAGTAACTAACGCCACTCTCTTTTATATATCGTCACCAAAATATAAAAAAGGTTCAACTAACATTTTTTAGCAAATCGAGATTTTTGGTTATTTTAACAAACCACAGCAACTTCGGTCATAATAAACAAAAAAATATCGCTTTGCAAAAAAATGTTAGTTGAGTCTTTTTTATATTTTGGTAACGATATATAGATTATATAAATATTTTTTAATTCATTAGTAAAATTGTGTATAACACCTGTACGATTTATCCACAGATATTAGCATATCAAGACTTTTTTCATAAAGAAATCAAAAATTTTGAAATTGAATTATCTCAAAAAAAAAATTATAACGTTATTGTAGCCTTATATTCTGTTATATTCAGTTTATATTAATTATATTGAATTACCTATTCTAGTTAGAAATTTTATATCGTCTAGCTCTAATTAAAAGTGATCTTTTTTAAATTATTTTTTACCTTTTACAATTTTATTGTGAAAAAGTGGTGAAAAAATGTGCGAGAAATAGATAAAACTTACTGCCGAATTCCCGCGGTAAAATTTCCCGGGATACGGGAAACTGAAAATATGCAAATTCCCGCGGAAAAAATCCCGGAATGCAAACCCTAGTGGAGACTTTAGTGTAATTGTTTTTTGGCTGACATTCAAAATTTAAGCTGAAGTTCTCATTTCGTTTGTTGGGACTTCTGGCTTAAACTGCTGAAATGATGTACCAACTAATTGTTGGAAAGCATACTGATGAATGTCATCACGAATGTAATATGTAAACTTCGGTAGACGGTTCTATCTAGAATCATGAACTTCAGGCTCCCCTGATTGTATGGACTGTTTAAATTTTTCCCTACCAAGGACTGAAAATAAGTAAATAAATTAAAAATATTAATAAATTTCAATTTACTCATTTTGCCAATTTAAATCCGATGTGCTTATGTGTTTAATTAAATGTACTTCTAATGGCTAAAAATGTTTCGAATTTACTTTCACATAAAAACTTCTTTCGAAAAAAAACACTTTTATCGCAAAAAAACATGAAATTTTTTTATTTTATTTTTAAGAGCTAACATTATAACGATGAAAGCAATGTCTATATATAAAATATCTATTGATAAATGATCTATTTTTATGGGTTTTTCGTGCCAAACAAAAATTCATTCAATTTTAAGGGACTGTTTCTAAACCACTTTTTCTATGTGAACGTGATCATATCATAATTACATTTAATTAAACATATGTCCTTGGATCTATACTGCCCTCCTAAAAAAGAAATTCGCATCTACATTTTGGAAGTTTTGAGATATTTAGCTTTTAAGTTTTTTTTTCTAGGTGGGAAATGGTAAATATGGCCATTTTGCTTAACGTTTTTCGGCCACTTACAGTTGAAAATGGGTCTTATTAGATTAACATAAAAATCAGAAACCCGTTAACCGTTCCGATTCTGCACTTATCTCAATTTTGGAATTTTCACTTGTGACTTTCTTTCCTAGGACGGCATTATATTTCCTAATTGAAATTTTAAACAATTTAAAAAATATCCATAACAATTTCGTATTCTGAGTGGGGATAACTCATTAACTTTTGTATCAGTCATCAGCCCCATATATATTTTAATTTTTGCAAATTTACATATACACCCAAAAACCTCACCATAAATCATTTTTGAAGAGAGTTACGATCTACCAGAAACATTTCGTATTACCATTACCATTTGTTTGATGAGGATTCCATTATTATATATATTATATTCTTATTTCTGTTTCAAAGCAAATGAGTGAAAACTATTCAAGTGTTATATAATCTATTACCATCTTAGGCCTCCATGGGAATAGAAAATTCCACGTGAATGAGCTCCCCTTTTATTTGTGACAAGGGTGAATAATTTCAATCCCTACTCTGTATTTTTTGCAATGATGAATAAAATTTGAAGCTTTATTTCTTATATTGTTATTCAAGTATTTCCACAATATTGAGCTTCAGTATTTTGCTTTATTCATATATAAATTTATAAAGAACTTGAAATGTTTTAGGTAACACTTCAGCTCAATGTTAGAAGTTTAAACTTCTTTAATTGCACACTTTTTTGCACTGAAAATTACTATGATATTTCGTTTATATATGATTTATTTTTCCGAGTGTCCCTGAGTGCCGGACAATTAGGTGCTATTAATACCTATCCTATAGTTATCTACACATTTATTTACATGTCTGTCTGCCAAATATTCACGTATGTATATCATCATAGGTGCTCCGCTATCATTTGCAGGATTAAATAATTTATAAAATTGCATATTCGCCCAGTGCAAATATTCAATTAAGCGCACACATGTTTTACACTTGTGAAATTTTTAATTTAAATTTCTGAACTCTTGAATTTTACTTTTAATACACTACACACATTATTATGAATTCATACTAACATACATACGTGAAATTCACACTTACATTAAGGTGACTTCAAAAAAAAACTGCTTTTCCGCTTTAGAAACCACATATTACACCCGATTTTCTTTAAAATTGGCACAACATTTTATAATAAAACTAGAAACACCTATGCTGAAAGTGGGTATGATCAGTTCAGATTTAGATATAGCCCCAATACAAATGTCTCTCCCGATTTGACTTTTTCCGCTCTAGAAACCATATATTGTACCCGATTTTATTTAAAATTGGCACAACATTTTATAATCGAACTAGAAACACCTACGCTGAAAGTGGGTAAGATCGGTTCAGATTTAGATATAGCCCCCATCCAAATGTCGCTCCCGATTTGACTTTTTCCGCTCTAGAGACCATATATTGTACCAGATTTTATTTAAAATTGGCACAACATTTTATAATCGAACTAGAAACACCTATGCTGAAAGTGGGTAAGATCGGTTCAGATTTAGATATAGCCCCTTACAAATGTCGCTCCCGATTTGACTTTTTCCGCTCTAGAAACCACATATTGTACCCGATTTTCTTTAAATTTGGTACAACATTTTATAATCGAACTAGAAACACCTACGCTGAAAGTGGGTAAGATCGGTTCAGATTTAGATATAGCCCCCATCCAAATGTCGCTCCCGATTTGACTTTTTCCGCTCTAGAGACCATATATTGTACCAGATTTTATTTAAAATTGGCACAACATTTTATAATCGAACTAGAAACACCTATGCTGAAAGTGGGTAAGATCGGTTCAGATTTAGATATAGCCCCTTACAAATGTCGCTCCCGATTTGACTTTTTCCGCTCTAGAAACCACATATTGTACCCGATTTTCTTTAAATTTGGTACAACATTTTATAATCGAACTAGAAACACCTATGCTGAAAGTGGGTAAGATCGGTGCAGATTTAGATATATCCCCCATACAAAAGTCGCTCCCGATTTGACTTTTTCCGCTCTAGAGACCATATATTGTACCAGATTTTATTTAAAATTGGCACAACATTTTATAATCGAACTAGAAACACCTATGCTGAAAGTGGGTAAGATCGGTTCAGATTTAGATATAGCCCCTTACAAATGTCGCTCCCGATTTGACTTTTTCCGCTCTAGAAACCACATATTGTACCCGATTTTCTTTAAATTTGGTACAACATTTTATAATCGAACTAGAAACACATATGCTGAAAGTGGGTAAGATCGGTGCAGATTTAGATATAGCCCCCATACAAAAGTCGCTCCCGATTTGACTTTTTCCGCTCTGTACCCGATTTTCTTTAAAATTGGCACAACATCTTATAATCCAACTAAAAACAGCTATGATGAAAGTGGGTAAGATCGGTTCAGATTTCGATATAGTCCCCATACAAATGTCTCTCCCGATTTGACTTTTTCCGCTCTAGAAACCACATATTGTACCCGATTTTATTTAAAATTGGCACAACATTTTATAATCGAACTAGAAACACATATGCTGAAAGTGGGTAAGATCGGTGCAGATTTAGATATAGCCCCCATACAAAAGTCGCTCCCGATTTGACTTTTTCCGCTCTGTACCCGATTTTCTTTAAAATTGGCACAACATCTTATAATCCAACTAAAAACAGCTATGATGAAAGTGGGTAAGATCGGTTCAGATTTCGATATAGTCCCCATACAAATGTCTCTCCCGATTTGACTTTTTCCGCTCTAGAAACCACATATTGTACCCGATTTTATTTAAAATTGGCACAACATTTTATAATCGAACTAGAAACACCTACGCTGAAAGTGGGTAAGATCGGTTCAGATTTAGATATAGTCCCCATACAAATGTCGCTCTCGATTTGACTTTTTCCGCTCTAGAGACCATATATTGTACCCGATTTTATTTAAAATTGGCACAACATTTTATAATCGAACTAGAAACACATATGCTGAAAGTGGGTAAGATCGGTGCAGATTTAGATATAGCCCCCATACAAAAGTCGCTCCCGATTTGACTTTTTCCGCTCTGTACCGGATTTTCTTTAAAATTGGCACAACATCTTGTAATCCAACTAAAAACACCTATGATGAAAGTGGGTGCGATCGGTTCAGATCCCCATTTGTCTTTTTCCGCTCTAGAAAACACATATTGTACCCAATTTTCTTTAAAATTGGCACAACATTTTATAATCGAACTAGAAACACTTATACTGAAAGTGGGTAAGATCGGATCCGATATAGCCACCATACAAATATCCCTATAATTTACACTATTACTGCTCTAGAATACACATTTTACATGGAATCATGACCAAATTTGCAGAATCATGTTATATTTGAACTAGAAACAGCTAGCGGGAAAGTGGATCACATGGGTCCATGTTTTGATATAGCCCTCATACAAATGTACCTCTGATTTACAATATTACGGCTATAAAATGCACATTTTACATCGGATCTTGATCAAATTTTCCACACAATATTATATTTAGACAAGAACCACCTATTTTGAAAGCCTGCTATATAGGTCAAAGTTTTGGTATAGCCCCCACACAAATGGGCCCCCAGTTTCCATTATTATCGCCCTAGAACCCACATCTTACATTGGATCTTGATAACATTTTGCAGATCATGTTATATTTCAATAAAGAATACCTACTTTGAAAGTGATCTATTAGGGGCCACTTTTTAATATAGCGCCCTTACAAATGGGCCCCAATTTGTATTATTATACCTCTAGGGCCCACATTTTACTCCGGAATTTTATCAAATTTTGCATATTACATTTCAACTAAGAATACATACTACGGAAGTCAAATATATGGGTCCGTATTTTGGTATAACCCCCATACATATTGGGCCCCCATTCTACGCTATTACAGCTCTAGAACATACATCGTGCGTTGGATCTCGATACAATTTTGCAGATGATGTTATATTCCAACTAAGAATACCCATTTTGAAAGTTATCAAAGTTATGTAGCGCCTTTACAAATGGCCCCCATTTTAGTATTATCCCTCTATGACCACCGCTTCAAATCTGAATTTGTTCATCGGATCTTGGTCAAAATTTCCAGATCATATTATATTTACTCTCGGAATACCTAACCGAAAATTGGACCATATGGGTCCAAATACAACTGTCCCACCAATTATCGCTTTCAATCCTTCATATTACATCGGATCTTAAGCGTGCTCTGTTATGAAAATTCATCGCGCGCTTCCATTTTATGGTCAGTTTAATCGACCCACTGAAGGCTATTGTGACTAAATTTCGCACGAAATTTACATTGTTGGATATTAAACCACCAACACGCTTACGTAGAGTGTGAACTGAAGAAAATATCGCAGCTGTATCGGCCAGTGTTAATGATGACCATCAATTATCGATTTGTCGCCGTTCGCAGCAATTGGGCCTCTGTTACTCAAAAACGCGGAAATGCCAAAATTGGTCTAAGCGGATGGAACATTTGAGGCGCAGTCAAGGTCAACATTTGCATGAAATAATCTTCAAACATTAAATTATATGGACCGTACTATCGATTTAAACAAAGATTTCATGCATTTTTCTGAATTTTATGTGTTTTTTTTAACTTTCCTATAGCTTTTAAAAAATCACCCTTTATATTAAATTTTCTAGATCATGGATTATTTCACATAGGAACACTTATTGATGAAGTGGACCATGGATCCCGATTTTAGACATATTTTCTACATCACGTTATATTTATGGTATAATTTATCGCCACCGTAAAACACCTGGGTTTAGTAATCAAAACCAGGTATATACGCAGGGAGTGGTGTAGGTTATCATATAGTCGGCCCCGCCCGACTTTAGCCTTTCCTTACTTGTTTATTATGAGGAAGAAGGTTCAAGAAACTAGTCATATATTTTTGTGTGACACATATATTTTTGGCTGAATTTTTAATTATTACTAAATATAAAATTAAATTAAATCTTTGGTTATTATATTGAAATTTTGTTTTTAAAAAAATATATTTATTTTGTAAGTGTATTTATTTTTTGTATTATTTTCATTTTATTTAAAAATCATATGCTGCACACAATTTGTTAATTTCATGTTGTTCCCATGCATTTGTGAAAATGGCATTCCTAAAATGTTACGGGAAAGGGGCATTTTATCAATTTTTTTGGCTGTTGTTTAAAATAAGTTCCTCAAAAGTGGGAAATATGTGCAATGGTTTTTGGGATGTGACTAAAATCGGTTTCTTACCGAAATACCTCTACTGCTTTTGCGTTGGCATCCTTCTGCAGCATTTTTGTTCGTGAGGCACTCTACTATGGACACGATAGCAAAGACTGAATTCGAATGTGTAAACATAATTTAGCATATAATTTTGGTTTATAAATATGTAGAAATGCATAAATTAATCCCTAATGGAATGCATCGCATGGTGCGAATATAATAACAACTTGCACACACACACAGACACACTTCGGTGTGTTCTTTGATTTCCATACAGCTGTGATTATGCAGAGATAGGTTAGTATTGTGGGACATTGGTCGCTGTAAAGTCCCCTTCAACAGTTGAGTCTAAAAATGTACTATTTTTATACGCTATAAATGTTAAGAACAACATATTGTGGCCGAAAACAAGGAAAACCAAGTAAAAACAAGTAAGCAAAGGCTAAAGTCAGGCGGGGCCGACTATAATATAGGGTGATTTTTTAAAAGCAATAGGAAAGTTGTTCAAAAAAAAAACACATACAATTCAGAAAAATGCATGAAATCTTCATTTGAATCGATAGTACATGGACCGTACTATTTTAATTTAATGTTTGAAGATTATTTCAAGCAAATGTTGACCTTGCCTGTGCCTCAAATGGTCCATCCGCTTAGTCCAATTTTGACATTTCCACGTTTTTGAGTAACAGAGGACCAATTGCTGCGAACGGCGACGAATCGATAATTGATGGTCATCATTAACACTGGTTAACAGCTGCGATATTTTCTTCAGTTCGCAATCTACGTAAGTGTGTTGGTGGTTTAATGTCCAACAATGTAAATTTGGTGCGAAATTTAGTCACAATAGCCCGAATAGCCGCTTCAGTGGGTCGATTGGCCATTAAATTGAAGAGCGCGATGAACTTTCTTAACAGAGCACGCATTTTGATAATAAAAGACGATTAAATTATAGACTAAACTGAAGACGTTTCACAGTGAAACAAAACACGAAACGTGCATCCGCTGTTTAAACCAGTGTTGCTAAAAATATAGCTAAAAAATCACCCTTTATAAACGCCACTTTCTATCCGAATACAATTCAACTCGGTTTATCTCCTTACACAGACAAGCAACATAAATGAATCTTTTAACTTGTATGGCGGACGAGGGCCAAAAAGGGTACCGAACAAAAGTATCGAAATATTCGGTTTATATTACTCCGACTGCGTCGAATCATGACAGGATCTTACGAAATTTGAACTTTTAGGAGGGAAGCGGGATGGAAATGGTACCTGCTGAAGTATTTCAATTATCAAGTAATCGCGATTATTATGGAAACAGCCTTCTGTAAAAAATAAGACCGTGGCGAATTGATTCATCGTCGTTCTCTGCACAATGACTTGTCGTATTCGACGTATTTTGGCGTACTTTACATAATGATCCTGGCCGTAAAGCGTACAAAATTTGTGCAAGATTTGAAGCGACTTAAATTTGTGTGATATTTTCAGTAAATCAAATTAGACCTTCCGAATGGACAACCTCAGACGTAGTCGCGGCCAACATTTATATGATATCATTTTCAAATAGTAAATACCATAAATTGTTCTTTTAACCGATAATAAAAGTAAAGAGTGATTTTTTTGAGGTTAGGATTTTCATGCATTAGTATTTGACAGATCACGTGGGATTTCAGACATGGTGTCAAAGAGAAAGATGCTCAGTATGCTTTGACATTTCATCATGAATAGACTTACTAACGAGCAACGCTTGCAAATCATTGAATTTTATTACCAAAATCAGTGTTCGGTTCGAAATTTTTTATCGACAAATTTTGTTCAGCGATGAGGCTCATTTCTGGTTGAATGGCTACGTAAATAAACAAAATTGCCGCATTTGGAGTGAAGAGCAACCAGAAGCCGTTCAAGAACTGCCCATGCATGCCGAAAAATGCACTGTTTGGTGTGGTTTGTACGCTGGTGGAATCATTGGACCGTATTTTTTCAAAGATGCTGTTGGACGCAACGTTACGGTGAATGGCGATCGCTATCGTTCGATGCTAACAAACTTTTTGTTGCCAAAAATGGAAGAACTGAACTTGGTTGACATGTGGTTTCAACAAGATGGCGCTACATGCCACACAGCTCGCGATTCTATGGCCATTTTGAGGGAAAACTTCGGAGAACAATTCATCTCAAGAAATGGACCGGTAAGTTGGCCACCAAGATCATGCGATTTGACGCCTTTAGACTATTTTTTGTGGGGCTACGTCAAGTCTAAAGTCTACAGAATAAGCCAGCAACTATTCCAGCTTTGGAAGACAACATTTCCGAAGAAATTCGGGCTATTCCGGCCGAAATGCTCGAAAAAGTTGCCCAAAATTGGACTTTCCGAATGGACCACCTAAGACGCAGCCGCGGTCAACATTTAAATGAAATTATCTTCAAAAAGTAAATGTCATGGACCAATCTAACGTTTCAAATAAAGAACCGATGAGATTTTGCAAATTTTATGCGTTTTTTTTTTTAAAAAAAGTTATCAAGCTCTTAAAAAATCACCCTTTATTAGGTTAATTTTTAAATATATGTGTTTTATTTTACATTATAATGAATGAGTTATCTTCCAGTTTTATAATAGCATAGAGTGGGTCATTTAAAATTTTAAATTTGATCTACCGATTACGTTGACTTTGATAGGTAGAATAACATTATTTGTATACCCTCCACCTCCGGGATGGGGGTATACTAACTTTGTCATTCCGTTTGTAACACCTTGAAATATCGACCTGAGACCCTACAAAGTATATATCGAGGGGTTATATTCATAAGTGGCTATAAATAAAAACACAACTTTTCAGGAGAACGAAATAACGAATCTACACCTTAATTTTAAGAGTAATTATGAATCATTCTTCCACAGTTAAAACTAAAGAGGATTACTATTTGCTACGATTAAAAAGTTTTCGAAATTTCCCATTATTCGTGGTTTTATGGTTCATAGCTACTTTTGCATGTTTAAAATTGAGCACTATGAATTTTGAAATATGCACATAGCCATTAACGTCCAAATATATAAATAAGACTTATTGTAAACTCGATAACGTTATTTATGAAATGTTGGCAATGTTGTGTAGAAAACGCATGTTCTGGGGCGTACACGGCGAATTTAAAGATTCCAGGTTCACCCGTGAGATTTTTATCTCTTTTTCCATTTTTTTACAAAAAGTGGATATTGCGGTAGGGCATGGTAAACAAAAAATACAAATTGAATATATTTGGAAAATTTTCATTTTCGCGGCAAATATGACTAAAATGATTTTCACTCATGACATTTTTGTTTTATGATTTTCTCGCGATCTAGCCAACCAGAACCAATGCCGCTTGTAACATATATATAGCCAGTCGCGAAAATCGCTGCAATTGTTGAAAAATCCAAAATTCGCGGTTGCAATTGCTTATATTTTAACTTTCTTCATTCAGGATTATGAAACTTTTCGGACACAAATATTCCGAATGAAGTCAGCAATCACGTGCCAAAGAAATATTTTGGTATTCTCAATATGATAAAAAGTTACGCGGGTTTTTCTAAAGATACTTTTAACAATTTTTGACTATTAACCGCGTAATGATGGAATTTGATAATGCGATAAGCCCTAAATCTAGAAAAATATTTTAAACAAAATCGTTGTTGCGAATTACAACCTTCGATTTATATGCTTCTCCATTTTTGAACTATATTATATATGTATATTAGTTTTATGTTCATAGCCACTTTTGCAGTCACAAATTAACGTGTGAGTAGATAGCCAAAACAGAAAAATTAAAAAAATGGCTTTAGAAAAAATTTTCTTTTCCAAATTTATATGACAGATGACATCCAAATCTGAGAATAGTTTTTCATCAAAGACTTATTTTCGACAAAATGTTTCAAAGCCACTTATGAATATAAGCCCTCGATATATTCTTGATCGTCATAAAATTCTAAGACAATCTAGCCATGTCCGTCCGTCCGCCTGTTGAAAGCACGCTAGCATCTAAACGAAAAGAGCTAGGAGGTCCAAATTTTGCATAAATACGTCTTATAGTCGTAGATCGGTTGAGATTGTAACTGGTCAAAATCGACCCAAAGGGAAAAATTTTTCCCTCACAAGGACTGAAAAACCCCTAATATTTTAAGTATTTAAATATAATTTTTCAATATGTTTTTTTGAACATACTTGATATTGGGTATGCGCATTCTTCCTATAACAAAAACATGCACTATAAACTGATTTTTATTCGTAGGGGGTGAATGGAGCAAAAGGGGGATAAAAATGGTACATATCAAACGACAAAAGCTGAAAACACGAAATTCGCCGTGTACATTCCTCTAATTGAGTAGATACATAACATGAAAATGGTACAAACCAAACGGCTGCACGTAGAATATATATAGTATATACATTCCTCTGATTGTGAAGACACGTAAACGGATTTTCCAAAAATTTTTGGGGTTAAAATGGGAAAAGGGGATAAAAATAGTACCAACCATATGACCGCAGCTAGATTCATGAAATTCGGAGTATACATACCTCTGACTGCGTAGACACGAAAAATAAAAGGTTTCCAAATTCGTACTTCCAAGGGATACAATGTGTACAGAGGGATAAAAATAGTACCAACTAAACGATTACAGCTAGAATAGTGAAATTCGGTGTGCACATCCCTCTAATTGCGTAGACTCGTAAAATAAAGGGATTTTAGAAAATCGTAGTCTTAAAGGGAAACAAGTAAAAAAGGGGTTAAGTTCTGCCGGGCCGAACTTTATAAACCCTCCACCATGGATTGCATTCCACAGAGGTTGTCGGTTTTCGTAGAAGTGCAGTAATATTACAGGAAAATATAAATTTTTTAATATAGCCAAACCAAAACAAATATTGAAAAAATAATTTTATAAATAAATATAATATTTTAATAATTTCAAACCATTATTTATTTCATATCAAAAAATAAATATTCTTATATTTATAATTTCAAAAAGCTTAAATACCATAAATATTGGTAGATAGTGGTTGCTACAGTTGGTTGTATTCCCATTATATTTTAGTTCCAAAAGTACACATTTTGAAAATCCATTATCAGACGTACACCGAATTCCATGATTTCAGCTGCGCCTATTTGGTTGGTACCATTTTTACCCCCTTGACATTTCTACGCAATTAGAATTTCATCATTCTAGCTGTAGTTGTTTAGTTGGTACTATTTTTATCCCTCTGTACCATTGTATCCCGTGAAAAATTCGTTTATTTTCCGTGTCTACGCAGTCAAAGGAATGTATACTCCGAATTTCATGACTCTAGTTGCTGTCATTTGGTTGGTACTATTTTTATCCCTTTTTTCTATTTTGACCCCAAAAAGTACGAATTTCGAAAAATCAGTTTCTTTTCCGTGTCTACATAGTCAGACGAATGTATACTCCGAATTTCATGACTCTAGCTGCTGTCATTAGATTGGTACTATTTTTATCCCCATTTTTCATTTTAACCCCAAAAAGTACGAATTTTGAAAAATCCGTGTATTTTACTTGTCTATACAATCAGAGGAATGTATACACCGAATTTCATTTTTCTAGGTACAGCCGTTTTTCTAGGTACAGCATTTGTATTTATGACGATCAAGAATATATATACTTTATAGGTTCTCAGGTCGATATTTCAAGGTGTTACAAACGGAATGGCAAAGTTAGTATACCCCCATCCTGGAGGTGGAGGGTATAAAAAGGATACAAATTGTACCAACCAAATGGCCGCAACTAGATTTATGGAATTCGGTGTATAGACTGACTGAATAGACACGCAAAATAAAAAGATTTTTCCAAATTCGTACTTTTTACTTTTACGTCAAAAATTGGTTGAATCATGAAGTTAGGTTATTTTTCACTATGTACGTGAGATAATGGATTTTCTAAATTTGTGAATTAAAATAGAATCGAAATACAACTGTAGCATCCACTATCTACCAATATTTATGGTATATAAGCTTTTGGGAAATTACTTATTTTAAAATAAATTTCAATTAATTCAAATTAAATTTTTGAAAAAAAAAAATATTTTTTGACTTACATTGGATTTAATTTAAACTAGTATCCGCGCCATTTATGTGAAACATATAGTAAGTGTTAATATCGTTCATCTCTCATAAATTATTGAATTCATTTCGAAAGTTTTCCTGTCTTGAAGCGGAATATCCCATTTTAGCTAATCTCTCTACTGTTATGTTGCAGAACCTTCGATTTGTCATACTTACCTCGTTAAAAATAAAATACTATGCTAACGAAGCTATAAATTTAGTTGGGGGATATTAACGTTATCGGCATCAACAAAACGACCATAGACACAGACACAGATAATTTGAAAATAGTGTTTATTGGCAACTAATGATTACGTACCTAATGGACCTTGAATGTGTATTTATTTTAAATAATAATTCATTTTGTAAAATTTATCTTGATCCGAACAAATAAATACACCAATTATCAACTACTAAATGCCTCCTGCAACGGTATATGAATGTTATTTATTTTAATAAGTCACATTAAATGGAAAATAGAAATACATTCAAAACACAATACCACGAGTGGGAGATATTGTGTTCGAATGAAATCAAGTGATTTACGTTGAAATAAAATGTAATGCCACTACCACCACCACCGCTGGAGCAGCAGCTGGGTGGTTTTGTCACAAACATTACATTTCACATTCCTACTTTTGTGCAATACAATGGAAAGAAATAGAAAATAAATTCTGGGTGAATTTATACTTCTCTATGTACATAGTTTATTGCCAAGTTTATTATCCTCACATTGAAATGAATGGATGGGGTCGGTCTGCTGCTGCTGCTTTGTTTCGTTTCGATCTGTGTGCGAGCGAATGCGAACATATTTTTTGATGACCTTAAGATGGGATTTCGAAGATTTTAAAATGCGATTTCGAAAATGAATTCTATATAATCAGATTATTTATGGCTAAATTGCCTGGGGCGGTTGGTTGGTGGGGACGGCTATAATAACTGAACAATGAAATTGTAAGAGGATCTTGGCTGGGAGTTTAACAATGCTGGGCGTTTGGATTTGTAGATTTCGTTTGTTTGTTTGTTTGAAAGGACACAGTTGCAGCTACTCTGGAATTCTATGAATTTTGATAAGTTAAATGAAATAGCTTTTAAAGCTGTGGACATGTCGACAGAGAGCTATTTGAAATTTTATGTCTGATTGGTCTGGTTAATGGCAAAGATCATATCGTTTCAGTGCTTCATAAAATGTCGAATGTTTTGAATTTAATTTCATAACATTCGAAAAGTAAATAACAAATTTAAACAATTTCACTTTCGAGTTAAAAGTTCTGGTATCCTATTCAAATCCAAATGTTTTTAATGGTAATGAGTTGTTATTGAGAAAAAAGAATAAGTTTTCATTGTTGTTGTTTCATTCAGAGATGGCGCTCATTTCCGTCTGATGGCTTCGTTAACCATCAACAATATCCCATTCGTATAAGAATAGCTACAAGTGAATGTTTGAAAACAAATACTTTGAGAAAGTGTCACTGTTGCGAGTTTTGTGCTGAAAGCACTATAGGGTCATTCCTCTAAAAAAATACTACCGGCTTTGTTAATTGTCAAAATTGTCGCATTTGGGGCTCAGAAATTCCACATGTATTGCTATATTGTTCAAAGTTTTGGACAGGATGCATCATCTCAGCGTTATTTTCAAACATGCTTCGATAATTGTTAAAATTGTCGCATTTGGGGCTTGGAATATACCCGATTGATACATGACAAAAAAATACATGGGCAACAAGTTTTATACCCTCCACCTTCAGGATGGGGGTCGTCTTACAGTCGTAGATCGATTGGGCGAAATCGGACCAAAGGGAAACATTTTTCCCTCACAAGGACTAAAAATACCTAACCCCTCATATTTTTTCAATATGTCTGCTTATACTTACTTGTTATGTACATTCACATAACATAAAAATGGTACATATTAAACGCTAGAAACACGAAATCGGTGTGTATATTCCTCTAATTGAGTAGATACATAACATAAAAAGATTTTTTTCAAATTCGTACTTTTAAGAGGTAAACAGGGAATAGGCGGGTAAAAAATGGTACCAACCAAACGGCTGCACCTGATTGCGAAGAAATGGAAAAAGGGGATACAAATAGTACCAACCAAATAACCGCAGCTAGAGTCATGAAATTCAGAGTAAACATTCCTCTGACTGCGTAGATACGAAAAATAAAAGTTTTTTTTTCAAATTCATACTTTCAAGGAATGCAATGGGACAGAGGGATAAAAATAGTACCAACTAAACGACTACAGCTGGAATGATGCAATTCTAATTGCGTAGACTCGTAAAATAAAGAGATTTCAGAAAGACGTACTCTTAAGAGGGTAAAATAGGAAAGAGGGGATAAAAATGATACGAACCAAATGGCCGCAGCCATTAATTTCGATTCTTGGTTTCGATGACAGGTTGCCACTACGCTATTGGATACTATTGATTTGAAATATCAAATCAGCTACAAGACAAATGCAATGTAGCCACTTTCACAGTATTTGTGCCTGGGTTATGCGATTATGACGAAGTCTGCTAAAACGATTCAGAAGGTGATTTAAGTACATTGGATCAATATATAAAGAACACATTTCTACAAATTTTGGATGTTGCAAATTATTGACTCCACTTGCCGAAATATGGAGTGCGGTGTAAACTATCCTTTTTGACTAAAATACGTTGATTTCGTTTTAATTAATTTTATTGGGAGCGGGTCCACTTGAACTTTTCCTGTAGAGTTTTATTCTACAATTTGTTACAAAAATATTTTGTTTATACGTATTCGTTTTTACAGATGTGAAATCGAGCTTTCGGTATTTTGAAAACCGAAAATGAAAAAATATCGATATCAAAATTAGTATCAAACATTTCGACGAATATGAATTCAGTATTTGAACTTCTAATACTGACATGTGAAACGGAACATATATTTCCCTTGAGTTTTCCGATTTTAATGAAGTTTTTACTTCTGAATATGCGAAATAAAACTGCATTTCCCGATTTTCCAAAATATGAAATTGTAGATATTAGTGTGGGTCGAAAATCTGGTAAGAGATTGCTTATTGTTTAATATAAAATAATGAAGTCTTAAAAATAAATATATATTTTTTTATTTTTTTCTTAATTCCCTCTCATTGTTTAATAATCAAAGCAGAACCTCTTCGAAAATTTAAGCTAATTTTTTTTGGGCGAAATCGGCCCAGAGGGGAATTTTTTTCCCTAACGAGGACTGAAAATATCCCTAATATTTAGACTATTTTAGCAATTTTTCTCTAGTAACGTGTAATCACTAAAAAGTAAAAAAAATATTTAGCGGGTGAAATGGGACAAAAGGGAAAAAAATGGTACCAATGAGACGACAACAGCTAGAAACATGAAACACGGTGTGTACATTAGAGCGTACCAGGTTACAAGTAAAAAAAAAAAAGTTCGCCGTACACCTTCGAATATGAAGTATTATTGAAAGGTAGTTTCAAAAAAAATTTTTTTATTTTTTTATGCCGAACGTAGGGGTCGCGCTTTTACATTTTTCTATATAACTTCTGCATTTATAAACGGATTTTAAAGTGTGATACATCGATGTTTTTGTCCGATTTTTTTGTCTTTGAAGTCATTGAGCTCAAACATGATTCATGATTTTATGCGAGCTTTAATTTTCGATTATTAGAGTGGTACATTAGGGTAGTAGCAACTGAGAAATGATGGGTAAGTACCAGAAGGGGGTGCTTGAGCTCAATGACTTCAAAGACAAAAAAATCGGCCTCGTCGAGACAAAAACATCGATGTATCACACTTTAAAATCCGTTTATAAATACAAGTTATATAGAAAAATGTAAAAGCGCGACCCCTACGTTCGGCATAAAAAAATAAAAATTTTTTTTTTGAAACTACCTTTCAATAATACTTCATATTCGAAGGTGTACGGCGAACTTTTTTTTTGAGGTACGCCCTAGTGTACATCCCTATAATTACGTAGACACGTAAAATAGACCGATTTTTCGAAATTTTTACTTTTAAGGGATACAATTGAAAAAGATACCAACCAAACAGTTGAAGTTAAAATCATGAAATTCGGTGTATACATTTATCTGACTGCGTAGACGCGAAACATAAAATAATTTTTCGAAATTTCTACTTTTTGGCGGAAAATGGGGCGAAAGGGATAAAAATGGTGCCAATCAAAGGAATGCAGTTAGAATAGCGAAATTCACATACATTGCTAAGACTGCGTAGACACGAAAAATAAAGATATCTTTCGATATTCGTACTTTTAGGATCAAAACGGGATAAAATTGGTACCAAGCAAACGGATATACATAGCATCATGAAATTAAATGCGTTCATTGCAATATGGAGAAATCGGCCCTGATATTATTTAAAGTACATTTTTAAATATTGCTCCCTCATGTGATTACTGTTGCAGTATTATATATAGTAGTAGACTATTAATATTATAATAATGAGGCAATAAAATTTCTTTAAAACAGTGCATATTAGTATGCCTTATAAAAAAAAACATATATAGTAATGCGCATAAAAAATATCACAATTTTCAAAATATGTTACTTCACTTCTTTGTAAAGTCGAAAGCCTCTAATCTACCGGTTATACTGCGGAATGCACTCCGTAGTGGAGGGTACATAAGATTCGGCCAGGCCGAACTTAACACCTTTTTACTTGTTTATTAACAGATAAAAGTTTTTCTGACGCTCCATAGGTTTTATGTTGCAGTTCCTAGTACTTACTATACAACAATAATAAAAATCTAATAGTCATAATTAAAGCAATTTACTTTGAGCTGTATTCAAAACAGTTGTGGATGTTCCCGACTAAAATTAATTGTTAGTTTGTTTACCGCGATGTCCCAAAATATTTCGGCTTTATCTCTGTTCATCGAGAGCTAGACAGTTTTTTACGATCTGATTGCCAATTGTGATTTTTTGAATTTCTTAACCCATTAAGGAACGTATTTTTTCAATTTAGATGTCCTCAAGAGGTTAAGTTTGAAGTAAAAATTAAAACAATTAGAAATTTATTTAAAGCGTCGATCCAAAATATTTCAACTACATGAGTGTTCATTCGTGAGCTACCCAATTTTTTACTGTTTTAGTGCTATTTGTAAAGCATTTTTATAAAATCTGACTTCCACATTTTGCACTCGATTTTTATACCCTCCACCTCCAGGATGGGGGTATACTAACTTTGTCATTCCGTTTGTAACACCTTGAAATATCGACCTGAGACCCTATAAAGTATATATATTCTTGATCGTCATAAAATTCTAAGACGATCTAGCCATGTCCGTCCGTCTGTTGAAAGCACGCTAGCATCTAAACGAAAGGAGCTAGAACGTTCAAATTTTCCATAAATGCGTCTTATAGTCGTAGATCGGTTGGGATTGAAATGGGGCGAAATCGGCCCAAAGGGAAACATTTTTCCCTCACAAGGACTAAAAATACCCATAATAATCCCAAATATTTAAGCGTATTTAAGCATGTTTTTTGGATATGACTGTTCATATTTGCTTGATATTTGGTATGCGCATTCCCCTTATAGCAAAAACGTGCACCATAAAGTGATTCTTATTTGTAAGGGGTGAAATGGGGCAAAAAAGGGATAAAAATGGTACTTATTAAACGACAATAGCTAGTAACACGAAATTCGGTGTGAGCATTCCTCTAATTGAGTAGATAAATAATATAAAAGTATTTTTTCCAATTTCGTACTTTTAAGGGGTAAAATGGGAATAGAGGGATAAAAATGGTACCAACCAAACGGCTGTACCTAGAATAATGAAATTCGGTGTGTACGTTCCTCTGATTGCTTAGATAAGTAAAATACACGGATTTTTCAAAATTCATACTTTTTGGGGTTAAAATGAAAAAAGGGGATAAAAATAGTACCAACCGCAGCTAGAGTCATGAAATTCGGAGTATACATTCCTCTGAGTGTGTAGACACGGAAAATAAACTGATTTTTCGAAATTCGTACTTTCAAGGGATACAATGGTACAGATGGATAAAAATAGTACCAACTAAACGACTACAGCTAGAATGATGCAATTCTAATTGCGTAGAAACGTCAAGGGGGTAAAAATGGTACCAACCAAATTGGCGCAGCTGGAATCATGGAATTCGGTGTATACATTCCTCTGACTGCATAGACACGCAAAATAATTTTTTTTCCAAATTCGTACTTTTTCTTTTACGGCAAAAATTGGTTGAATCATGAAGTTAGGTTATTTTGCACTATGTAGGTCTGATAATGGATTTTTAAAATTTGTACTTTTGGAATTAAAATAGAATGGAAGTACAACCAACTTGAGCACCCACTATCTACCAATATTTATGGCTTTGAAAATATTTTTGAAAATATAAATATAACAATATTTATTCACGAATAAGGTAATGCTACCAATCATTACCTTATAAGCGTGGTTTGAAATAATTAAAATATTTTATTTATTTATAAAATTAATTTTTGGTTTGGCTATATTAAAAAAATATATTTTCCTGTAATATTACTGCATTTCTACGAAAACGACAACCTCTGTGGAATGCAATCCATGGTGGAGGGTATATAAAGTTCGGCCCGGCCGAACTTAACGCCGTTTTTACTTGTTGTTATCAGCGGTTTATGTTTTAGTTTAACTTAATATTTAACAACTTAAGAAACAAAACAAAGAGGTCTTTCATGGGTTAAGAAATTCCAAAAAGCACCCATCAGCAACAAATATATAAACTATTTATAATTTTCGAAAAACAAAAAATATATAATACTTTATGAACATTTCTAACATCACACATGGTTGATAGCTATTGCCTTTTATATATAGTTTATTATAATTTAAATTTTAATAAATAAAATAAAATCGAAAAAAAAATGTTTCCTGAGCCACGATTCGAACGAATACTAAAAATTCGTTCCGCTTCACTTGTGAAAATGCTATTCATAATATTTTACATATTATCGACTTTTTTGGGAGTTAATTAAAAGCGGCAAAAATGTACATTTGGATTTTGAGATGTGATTAAAATGTGCTTCCTACAGAAGTACTTCCAATTTCTCGCTGGTTATGGAATTTAGAAAACAGTAACCTCTTTTGATCATCCCAAACTTTCCTCCCCAACATAACAATGCTGTGTACTCAGTTTTTAATTTAAAGAAGGTGACAATTAGATTAGAACAGGGATATTGTTCTGGCTCAAGATCATTTTGCATCTATATTTTATAGAATGCAAATTTATTAAATTTATTATTTAAATTTATTTACAGATGGCATCACATTATTACTTGAAGAATTAAAAAATGTTTTTATGAAGGTCACATCATTTACATTTATGTACCTACAGATATTTTTAAATAAGCCTTTTTCTTCTTTAAGATGTCACCTATAAAAAAATGGAACAAAATATTTTTTTTTCGTTTTTTATTATTATTTTCTTCGGTTTTTTGGTGGTTTAGGAACCACTGCACCTGTAAGAAGAATTGTAGCGTTTGCCACTACCTTCTTGCACTGTCAAAATGACAGTAGAAATACTACAGGTACCTGCGACGAAAATTGGAATTTTTGTAAAAAAGTAAAAAATATATATCCAATGATCGTAGAGTAGTTTTTTAAATATTATAAATTTTGCGTCACATTAATACAAATATTATTTCAAGATTCAAAACCATATTCTTCATCCGCCTTTGTAAGTTGAAACTAATTCGCACTGAAATAAATATTTTTTCACAACACTGACTTAAAAAATGAAGAATCGGTCGACCGGTTTTTTGGCCTCGGCTTTAATCACTCTATTAAAGAAGAATTAATTGATTGTAAACATGTACAAATAGTATTTTAATTGATATATAAATTCATTCAGTTATTTTTTATTTAATTAAAAATGGACAGCAGCTGTAAACATAGAGTTCGACATTATCAAAATAATCATTTCTGTGGTGATCATGAAGTTTTCTGCGTCTTTGGAATTCTATGAGATCAACGTGTGAACTTTCCACTTAACATTTCCATGGTAGTAAACAAAGTTTATGGTGCACTTAACATATTGAAAAAGCATGCTTAAATATTCTAAAATATTATGTTTTATTATGGATATTTTTAGTCCATGTGAGGGAAAAAATGTCCCTTTGGCCCGATTTCGCCCTGTTTCAATCACAACCGATTTATGACTACAAGACGCATTTATGGAAAATTTGGACGTCCTAGTTCCTTTCGTTTAGATGCTGGCGTGCTTTCAATAGACGGACAGACGGACGGACATGGCTAGATCGTCTTAGAATTTTTTGACGATCAAGAAGGGTCTCAGGTCGATATTTCAAGGTGTTACAAACGGAATGACAAATTTAGTATACCCTCATCCTGGAGGTGGGAGTTATAAAAATGTGTAAAGAACATAGAAGATCGTATACGATGCATATATATATTTGTTTAGATAGAATACATGTTTTGAGCTGCATTTAAACCACATTCGTCCGTCTGGCAAAACTTTACACGTTTTTATATTTCTCCAAACTAGGTATAGTATAGCGAACGGGCCAGCACAAACGACATAAATGCTAGATAACAGTAAAACCAATAAAAATACCATACTGATGAACGGAATCCATCATTATTTCACATTTAATTATGTTTTCATAATCTCATTAAACGTATAAAATATGCGTACTGTTGACACGTTGTTCCTAGTATCTTCCACTCTAATGCTCCTGCACTAGTTAATCTTGTTTTGTACACGGGGAAGATGGAAAGATGATACTCTCCGCCGCGATACGCCCACTTGCATTTGCATGAAATGAGAATTTTAATTAGTTTTTCCCCACTTCACGTCGAACAAGGACACTTGCAGTGCTATGACAATTCGATTTGTCAAAAAATATTAAAACGCTTGTATTGATCCAACATCAATTTCGATTTCAATTTCTTTTGCCCTGTTTTGTGTTGAATTCAATCATTTTGCGCGCAGCATTGATGCCAAGTGAAAACATAAGCTGTATTGTCATAACATTTCGTGATTTTCGCAACGAGGACAACGAGTCCTCCTACGCCAGCAGGATATACGTACGAGTACATGCCATGTCAGGCGTTATCGCAGAAATGCTCTCATTCCAAATTGTATTTTAGTTTAAGTAAGCATGACGTTGTTTTTTATTTTATATATCTCTCTCTCGCAAAAAACAATAACAATAATTGTGATATCACAACAAAAGTCATAACATGAGTACCACGACTACTACAGCCAACGTAGCGAGTACGTATTCGTATAATAAATTGAAATTGAAAATTCATTTATCCATCCGTATGAAACGTGCATTGAATGTTCTAGCCCGGAATTCTATTCACACTCGGAGGGACAGACAGACAGACAGATGGATAGACGGATAGACATTCGTTGTTTAGCAATATAACGAATAATCTAAACACAAATCATATTTGTGTTAGTTATACGGCGCGGCGCACAGTGGTTCATAATATAAAAGCCACAAAAAATGCAGTGGTCGTAGGTGTTCAAAAACATCTATATATTCTTCATAAAATATAATCCCATTTTACGTCCTTATTATGAAATTTCAGTTGACTCTTTGGCAAATAACGCCATTTAAGAAGGAGTCTTTAAACGTTAATCCTTACCACGCTTTGAAGTGTTAGAATGCCAGACTATGCCCTATGTAAAAAAAAACATAGTTTTATACACCCATATGCTGCAAGAAGAGGCCAGAGTTGGGAAACTTGAATCGTCTATAAAATGAATTCCGATGTGATCTAAAAAAACGCCGACACACGTATATATTTTTTTGGTCTCCTCTTTCAGAATCCATTGTCAAAACCCCGTCATTTTTGTTTTTTCGTGTTGTACTGTGTAATGTTAAATGTTCTCTTAAAACTAGAATTAAAATTTATAATCGGTTACAAATTTTTAATTGATGTTTTACCAAAAATATTGTAAAGGGTGATTTTTTAAGAGCTTGATAACTTAAAAAAAACGCATAAAATTTGCAAAATCTCATCGGTTCTTTATTTGAAACGTTAGATTGGTCCATGACATTTACTTTTTGAAGATAATTTCATTTAAATGTTGACCGCGGCTGCGTCTTAGGTGGTCCATTCGGAAAGTCCAATTTTGGGCAACTTTTTCGAGCATTTCGGCCGGAATAGCCCGAATTTCTTCGGAAATGTTGTCTTCCAAAGCTGGAATAGTTGCTGGCTTATTTCTGTAGACTTTAGACTTGACGTAGCCCCACAAAAAATAGTCTAAAGGCGTCAAATCGCATGATCTTGGTGGCCAACTTACCGGTCCATTTCTTGAGATGAATTGTTCTCCGAAGTTTTCCCTCAAAATGGCCATAGAATCGCGAGCTGTGTGGCATGTAGCGCCATCTTGTTGAAACCACATGTCAACCAAGTTCAGTTCTTCCATTTTTGGCAACAAAAAGTTTGTTAGCATCGAACGATAGCGATCGCCATTCACCGTAACGTTGCGTCCAACAGCATCTTTGAAAAAATACGGTCCAATGATTCCACCAGCGTACAAACCACACCAAACAGTGCATTTTTCGGGATGCATGGGCAGTTCTTGAACGGCTTCTGGTTGCTCTTCAATCCAAATGCGGCAATTTTGTTTATTTACGTAGCCATTCAACCAGAAATGAGCCTCATCGCTGAACAAAATTTGTCGATAAAAAATTTCGAACCGAACACTGATTTTGGTAATAAAATTCAATGATTTGCAAGCGTTGCTCGTTAGTAAGTCTATTCATGATGAAATGTCAAAGCATACTGAGCATCTTTCTCTTTGACACCATGTCTGAAATCCCACGTGATCTGTCAAATACTAATGCATGAAAATCCTAACCTCAAAAAAATCACTCTTTAAAACGAAAAAGCGGGAAATTTAAACGGCACTGGACATCAAAAAGCTAGATAGTCCCGCGAAAAGCGGGATGGATGGTCACCTTAACTATACCTTGTGTTGAAGACAATAAATATTGAAGTGGAATGGTATAGCCGCGTTATATATTTTTTTATGTTTCTATATTTTTATTTCTTTAATTTTGATTTTCGAAATGATTACAATATTTTTTTTCGCTGATGTCTTTTTTAGTGACTGTGTGAGTTTGGTAGTGGTGAAATGACGTTTTTAACAATTTTTTTGCAAAATAAATCAGAATTTCAGTGAAAATTTTTCAGAATAATAATTTTTCAGTAGTTTGTTAACGCAAGGTTTAAAGACAATGAAAAATTCAATGAAAGTTGAAGAAAAATTTTAATATTTTTCTTTTTTTTGTAGCGTGAAAAATAACAAAAAATATATATTTTTCCATTACCTACTCCTGATTTCCGATGTTATTATGCTGTCTGCTAGAAGGACAATGACGTCTGCCTAGGCTACCATTCTTCGGATGAGCAATATATTTCATACATATCAAAATAATTTTTTATTATATTATTGTAACAAAATACAATAAGATTACTTTGCGTGGGAGGTACCAGAAGGACTGTAGCGATATCGTCCATATTCCATTCGAACGTAACCTCTATTAAAGCATTGTCAAATATCAAATTTCAAACTATTCCGATCATCCGTATAGAAGTTATAATAGCTGTAATTTTACGTAGTTTAGGGTGATTTGTGTGGGAGGTACAGGAAGGGGCGTGACAAAACCCGCTATATTTGGTACACTCAAAGTGATTATAAAAACATTATCAAATACCAAAATAGAGTTACATTAGCTTTAATTTGTCATAGGAATATAGGTCATTTGTGTGGGAGGTACCAGAAGGGGCGTGGCAATTTCGCCCATCTTTGAACTTAAACTAAGTTTGGGAAAAATATTTTCATATGCAAAGTTTGAACTTTCGAGAGTTATCGCGTACACCAGCCAAACATACTTAGGGCGTTAAGTCACTCCTTCACTGCCTTACACATTTTTCTATGCCAAATGATATATACCCTCCTACTCTGTAGAGTGAGGGTATAAATATGTAATTTTTTTACTAGTTTAGAAAGCCAAAATACATCAGGAAATATTATACATGACGCTTCGACACAAATTTTGTTGCATAGTGTAACTGGCGCACTGAAAATATGTGGTCTTGAGTATATCGGTTGGTTGGTTGATTCAAAAGCCATGTTGTTCTTCCTCCTCCTTCCTGTTTTTATACTTCTAATTTAAGATTTTCCAGCAAAATGCTTGAGTACATTACATTAGCCGGGTATGCAAAGAAGTGGTATTCCTGTATTATACTCTCATTTGTTGTTATCATGGTTATAAGAGCAATCTGCCTGTTTTCTGGAATTCAAACCAGTTCTCACGCAGCAATTATATCTTTAAAGAGCAAATCTTTGCCTAAACCTCCCATATAATTAAGGATTTCTGGTGCGATGTCTGCTGCTTTTCACAATTTCATTTTCGCCTGTGCATGGTTTAGTTCTGTCATTGTAATGTGGACAATTGTGTCGTTGTCTGGAAAATTAATTGGTTCTGCTGGTGTTTCATTGAGATAAATATCTTTGCAATCGGTAAATAATTAGAATCATTTCAAAATTTAGCGTTGCCGAGGTGTCCAATTTCCGAGAGTCGTCCATTAGCTCCCATACCCACAAGTGATGCAAAGAATTTCTGCTCTAAGTATATGAAATTTCGTCATGTTATCTTTATCCGCTCAAAAGTTACAGAATTAATTCCACAACAAAATCATTTTTGGACCACTGTCCACTGGTGATAATCCACTCGAGTCGTGAAGACATGTTTTCAGTTCTTTGGAATTGATTGTAACTACTTTTCGTTATCGTTATTATTTAATTTAGTCTCGTGTGTCTTTTTTGTTTTGTTTTTCTTCACTCCGCACTTCCCCTTGCACTGCGTCGATAAATGTCAATGTCAGTTTGTTAGTTTGTTTTCGTTTTTCTGAGTGTAGTTATGCCCAGCTGTGCTTGTCATAAAATTGTGTTACATCCGTAAATCATAGAAGTTATGGGATGTGTTTGATTGAGTAATGGATGGTAGAAAATAGTGCAAATAAAATCTATTTTTAATTTAATCTCCTGCAAAACTACAAAATTTCAATTTTCATTTCGTTTCATTTCATTCCACTGCAGCTGCACTGCAGTGCGCAGTGACGATAATAAAATGCATTTCACTGCACAAAATGACGATGACTCTGGTGATGGTGATGATGAAGATGATGATGCTGATGAATAAACAAAATACAAATGAGTGTAAACAAAAACTTAATGCGAATATTTTAAAATTCCCTGTTGTGTATGATTTTGGAGGACAAACGAGAATGAGTCTTTGAGCAACGGAAAATTGTGAAAACAGTCGTTATCCCATGAGTCATATGAGTCGTATTCTCTGAACGTATTTTCCATTCTTTTGTGAGCGAGAGTGATCACAATGTCGTGTCTACTAACTTTTCAAATTATAAGGAATGTCGCATTAATAACAATAAATAAAAAACAAACCAAAACTGATGAAGGTTGCTGATGAGATTATTGTACAGCAACTTTGATTTGGGTTGGAGTAATCGCTGCAAAAAATCCACTGTCGATAATCGTGGCAGATTCGTCTGGTGTGTCTGCATCAATTCTGTTGTTGTTTCTATGCTCTTGCTAAATATGCTCTTGAACCTAAATACAAATTCAAGTTCATTCATATAAAGGGTGGTTAAATTTAAAGGGCCGATGTTGATTTTGAATAAAGCACAAACTATTTAGGGAATTGTTGTCATTTCTTTTTATTATGATAATATTGGTATGGTTCAGTTATGTATGAAACAAAATATCGGCCAAATCGCCGCCGCGACTTCACCGCACATCTCCATCCGATGGTCCAAATTTTCGATGACGCTGAGGCATAATTGAGGTTCTATGCCGTTAATGTGCCGAATTATCGCATCCTTTAGCTCTTGAATTGTTTCCGGCTTATCGACGTACACCTTTTCTTTCAAATAACCCCAAAGAAAGAAGTCCAACGGTGTCAAATCTCATGATCTTGGCGGCCAATTGACATCGCCACCACGTGAGATAACACGGCCATTGAATTTGTCGAGCCATTGTTTCGTTGTGTGGAAAGTGGCACCGCCCTGTTGAAACCACATATCGTCCACATCCATATCTTCCAATTCGGGCCATAAAAAGTTCATTATCATCTCACGATAGCAAAGACCATTCACAGTAACTGCCTGAACGGCCTCATTTTGGAAAGAATACGGCCCGATGATGCCGCCAGCCCATAAACAGCAGAAAACAGTCACTCTTTGTGGGTGCATTGTTTTTTCGACAATCACTCTTGGATTATCATTCGCCCAAATGCGGCAATTCTGCTTATTGACGAATCCACTGAGGTGAAAATGTGTCTCATCACTGAAGATGATTTTCTTCGAAAATTGATCATCCACTGTTGCCATTTCTTGCCACCATTCTGACCATTGACGACGTTTGGAATGGTCAAGATGCTTTAGTTCTTGAGTCAATTGCACCTTGTAAGCGGTGTAAATGCATAGTCGTTATGCATGTTATAATGTTCATCAACGACGAGCGTGAGAGGTGCAATTGTTGGGCACGACAACAAGTTGAGATGGGCGGCTCTTCAGCCACACTATCCCGAACAGCAGCAATATTTTCTGCAGTACGAGCTGTACGACCACGCACTGGTGTTTTCACATCTCCTACAGACCCGGTTTGCTCAAATTTTTGCACGATTTTTCCGATTGGACGATTAAATTGACCGAAAAAATCACAAAGTGCACGATATGCATTTTGATGTGAACGCCCATTTTCATAATAAGCCTGAATAATTTTAACGCGTTGCTCGACTGTGTATCTTTCCATTGAATTCAAATTGAATTAGTCTGAAATTGAGAAATGTCAAATGAAATTCAGAAAAAAACTTGACGTTTAGATGTGATTCATATTCAACATCGGCCCTTACAATTTAACCACCCTTTATAAAGAACAATTAAATGAAAACAATCAAAAATATTTTTGTTTGGGTGAATTACAGTAAGTAATGTTGGATGTAAGCCAAACCAAAAATTATTAATCAGATATCATTCGAATTATTTTTTTGCATAGGCATGTCATTTAAGGAAAGAACTTACTCGCAGATTAAGTACTTTCGCCTACGATTCCGATTATTCTAATATGTATAATAATATATATATATAATATAATATTAATAATACGTTAAATTTTTTAAGATTTTTCACACGCTCCACAAAGTTTTTTTGTCATTCCGTTTGTAACACCTTGAAATATTCATCGGAGACCCCATAAAGTATATATATTCTGGGTCGTGGTAAAATTCTAAGACGATATAGCCACGTCCGTCTGTCTGCTGAAAGCAAGATAGCGGCCGAACGAAATGAGCTAGGAGGTTAAAATTTTTCCTAAATGTGTCTTATGGTTGCAGATCGGTTGGGATTGAAAGTGGGCGAAATCGGTCCAGAGGGGCCCTCACAAGGACTGAAAATACCCCTAATATTTAGGGTATTTCAGCATGTTTTTGAACATAATAGCTTGTATTTACTTGATATTTGCAATTCGCATTCCCTTTATAGCATAAAAGGGCACCATAGAGTGATTTTTATTTGTAGGGGGCGAAATGGGACGAAAAGGGATAAAAATAGTACCTATCAAACGACAGCAGATAGAAACACGAAATTTGGCACATGCAAGTATTTTTTCTAAATTTGTACATCTAAGGGACTACTTTTTAGGGATAAAAATAGTACCAACAAAATGGCCGCAGATGGAATTGGATATATATATTCCACGTAAAATATTTTTTTCCAAGTTCGTACTTTATTTTGTTGCTTTTACGACAAAAAATGGTAGAATCATGAAGTGGACTTATACCGCGTACGTGAGAGATAAAGTATTTTCAAAATGTATACTTTTCAATTTAAAATAGATGGAAATACAACCAAAAAAAAGGACTGCAGCTTAGGGTATTTATGATTGCTGCCTTATATTTACTTTATGAATTGAAGTATTATTTCCATTATATATACATAGTATAAAAATATTGGTAGCCTTGGCTTATTAATTAAATTTCTGATTTTCATACATTTGAAATTTGTTGCGGACATTCCTCTTGTAGCTTGGAAGCGCCACAAAGAAAATAAATGTTTTAGCGGACGAAATGGGACAAAAATGGATAAAATATGGTACGAATAATACGACAACAGCTAGAATCATGAAATTCGGTGTGTACATCCCTCTAATTGCACAAACACGTAAAATAGAGGGATTTTTCGAAATTCGTACTTTTAAGGGATATAATTGAAAAAAAGGGATAAAGGGACCTTCCAAACCGCTGAAATTAATATCATGAAATTCGGTGTGTATTCGGTGGTCTGACTATGAAGACTCGAAACAAAAAGGTTTTTTTTTCAAATTTGTACATTTGGGCGGAGAATGGGGATATCTTTAAAATTTGTACTTTTCTTATCAAATTAATGCAGACAAAGTCTGTAACTGAAAATGCTTCTCCCTAATGGCGACTGACAATCGCCTAATATTTTCGGCATGTTCACTTTCACAATTACAGCATTGTATTTATTTATAGTAGTAGATTTTAAGCAGTGTGCATAAGTATACATTATAGTTTGAAATAGTAATCAAATATAGTAATGTGCATAAACATATCACAATTTTCGTAATATGGTTCTGTACTTCTATGTCGACATCTTTTAATCTGCTGGTAATACTGTGGAATGCACTCCATGGTGGAGGTGGTGGAGATTCGGCCCGGCCGAACTTAACGCCTTCTTACTTGTTTTTTCTAAATTCGTGCCTTTGGGGTCAAAATGGAAAAACTGGTACCAAGCCAACGGCAGTTGTTAAAATCATGAAATTAGTTGTGTACATTCCACTCTGGAACATATTGGATCTTCAATGCTAGAACTTTTCCTATCAAAATGGTACAGACATTTGGGCTGTAGCTGCAATCAAGAAATTGTAAATGGGAAAATTTGCCTTGAGGGAATTGTTTCTACCTAATACTATTTAGGGCACATTTTTCAAGCTTGCTGCATAATGTTCACTTTTCGATTACACTTGAAATTTTATATTTGTATTTAGTAGAGGACTATTAATATTATAATAATGAAGCATCACAATATTTCTAATATGGTAGTGCACTTCTATGTAATGTCGACAGGCTTTAATCTGTCTGTAATAATGTGGAATGGACTACGTGGTGAATAGTATATAAGATTCGGCCCCGACGATCTTAACACACTTTTGATTTAAGTGCAATAATAACAATAACACAGTGCAACACGAAAAAAAATAACCATATACGGACACCGCTACATGATAAAAGACCAAAAAAAAAGACCCGTGTTTTTTTTCCCCAAAGTCATGCACTTTTTTTATGTGCCCCCAGAGATTTGAGGCCTCGGTGTAATTTTTGGAAAAAAGTGATCATATTCTCAGGCTCATATCTTTGCCTCAGAGAAATTTTTCAATTTTGCGGCTACCTAAGCGCTACCTAAACGGTGTTAAGAATAATTCCTAGGAAGTTCATATGTTCTAGAAAGTTGTTTATTGAGATCTTAGGTACATTTTTGTAGTTGATTGTTTCCCTGAATTTTCAGCGGTTTGCTACCTATGGACCTGAACAGGGGAAAAAAGGTTAAAAAAAATCGAATTTTTTTAAGTTTTTTTGCGATTTTGACCTTGAAGATGAAGTTTTTTGATTTTATATGTTCACAATTTTTGTTCTTTATGACAAGAGCTAGAACTTTGCCTCAGAGAGTAAATCAAAATTCCGAACGGTTTGCAAGATATGAGCCTGAGAATATGATCACTTTTTTCCAAAAATTACACCGAGGCCTCAAATCTCTGGGGGCCCATAAAAAAAAAGTGCATGACTTTGGGGGGGAAAAAAAACACGGGTCTTTTTTTTGGTCTTTTATCATGTAGCGGTGTCCTTATATGGTTATTTTGAAATGACTTCAAAAATGTTGCACAGTGTAATACTGTGAAACAGAAAACTAAAAAAAATGTGTTCGAAACCTAAAAATTGATTTGATTCATAAAATCAGTATGACATTTTTATACCCTCCAGGATGGGGGTATACTAACTTTGCCGTTCCGTTTGTAACACCTTGAAGTATCGACCTGAGACCCTTTAAAGTATATATATTCTTGATCCCATTTTACCCCTTAAAAGTACGAATTTGGAAAAAATAATTCCATATTATGTATCTACTCAATTAGTGGAATGTACACTGCGAATTTCGTGTTTCTAGCTGTTGTCGTTTGATAAGTACCATTTTTATCCCTTTTTGCCCCTTTACACCCCGTACGAATAAAAATCACTTTATGGAAGGGTATAAAAATCGTAAAAATTGAAGCTATCATTTCACCACTTCCAAACTCACAAAAAAAGATATATATATATATATATATATATATATATATATATATATATATATATATATATACAACTATAAAGTTTCGAAAAATTAATTTATATAATCATTTGGAAAGTCAAAATAAGAGAAATACAACGGTAGAAACTTTAACAAAATATAACGCGGCTATACCATTCCACTTCAGTATTCATTAAATTAATTGGAATTGCCCCCAAAACAAGGTACTTTAAAGGAAAATTTGTATTTCATGGGTAACAGGCGATTGAATGAACATACCGTTTTGAAACATTATATATTTTTTTCACTATTAAATTGGTCATAACTGCTGAGAAAAATGTTTCTAATTATTTTTCCCAAAAATATTTTGATTCTGATTTCAGCCTTTCTCTTACCTCTTTGTCATACGCGACCCAGTTTAATGTCTTGTTGTAATTAAACAAATTGAATTTGTTATAAATTTGTGTACACGGAACTTATTTAATGTCGGTGGCATGATCAACACTTCAAATGATGTCATCTGCATTTTCATTTTGTGGTGTCACAAGTGTGATTATCCTTTTTAATTGAGACAAACAAATGTTGCGTTTTCTCATTGTCAATGGCGGGTTTTCCATTAACGGGCAACATGTGTAATTTATAGCGAATTAAATAGGAAATATTGACAATAAACACAAAAGAGAACAAATTAAATGTCACGAGCAGTCATTGAACAAATTAAATAATGCGAGACGCATTTGCGAAATGTTAATTGAAAAATGAAAACGACATTTCACATTTCAATTAAGAGCATCTTGTAACGTGGCCAATCGAAAGGCTATTAAATATGGCAAATATGGCCTTAATCGAATGGCGATTCAAATAAAAACAAACCGTGTTGCCACACACACACACACTGGGGAATATCTCAATTGGGTTATGGCCACAATTAGCTCCTTTTAAATGTTTTTATTTTGGCTAAAAGAAAATAATCAGATTTTATATGCTCTTCGTTTCACTTTTCTGCATGGCTTTGAACGGGGCAACCATAAATGTCAGCTAAACGTTTATGTCTATTAAACGAACATTAAAAACGATTTGTGGCCCGGACGGCCGGCCGACACATCTGTGTGTAAAAATTAAGAAGATTATTTTATTTCCATTTTATCTTGTGTGCCATTGTTTTTTCTTCCCCTATCGAATCGCATAAATGACAATTATGGGTGATTATAAATTTGTTTTTGTTTTTCCTCTTCACTGCACTTCGACAAATGATAAATGGTTGGATTAGATGGAATAGTAATAACAAGCCACGGCGAAAAAACGATAATTGTGCATAATAACTTGAACAGCGAGATAAGTATTATTTATTATTTAGGGGGGGATTCATTGGTACTCGTAAATAAGTGGCTTCGACATGGCGTATTTATGGAAATGTCGCAGGCGAAATAATCTAAATATTATGGACTGACAAAAAACTCAGTGCAAAGTATAACCGCATTTTTATCAAAGACTGCTCTAATTTATCACATTGAATTGTTTGATTCGAATTTTGTTTGAACTATGAGTTTAACATTGTATCGCTGTACATTAGGGTGAGTTTTCTCAATATTTAACATTCTAATCGAACATTTGATTTTGAATTTGGCCATAGAAAAGTTAGGAGGTTACCCAACCCTGATGGTGTAATGAACACATGCATTTTTATTGTGTGGTGGTTATAAAATCTACCTTTTGATAATATTTAAAAAATAAAAGTAACAAAATGACTGCGGTATGGGCCATTAAATGCGACCATGTTTTGAAAACCCTTGCGGGTGCTGTGTATATTCCCTGCCTTTGGTATCATCTGAAAAATTAACTAATGTCGTTTAGGAAAGCTTTGATGCGCCTAAGGGTTTTTTTGTAAAAATAACAACTGTTTAAGAAAACACGAATTTTCATCAAACTGTTGGAAAAAAGATACTAATTTTTGAGCAGGACAATACACCATTTCCAACTGAAATTGAGAAAATGCAAATTGAAACTGAAAAACGAAAATTGAAATTGAGAAAATAAAAATTGAAATATTGAAATTCCGATATGTAAATATAAATTGAAGAAATACAAATTGAAATTCCAAAATGTCAATTGGAATTAAGAAAATAAAAATTTAAATTCAGAGACGTAAATTTAAATTGAGAATATACATTTTTTTTCACTGAACCAACACTCAGGGGATGTCCCCTATAAATGCAGTACATTGCATTGGCGGAAGGAAGATCAGGTATTGGAAGGTGGAAAGAGGGAGTAGTGTCTGTTGATATTTGTTTTGAAGCTCTGAATGTCGTAATTGGACGGAATGGTAATTTGCCGGAAGTCGATTCCACATACGGATAGTACGGGCGAAGAACGAATTTATTCTGTAATGTATAGTGCGGCCGGTTGTCCAATCGACAACAAATGGGTGAGCGTTCCTGGAGAGTCGCGTATCTCTACCGAACGTTCTCACGGGCGGTATAAGATCACGAATTTCAGAAGAACAAACACCAAAGTATCGATAGAACAATTGCACACAACCAACATTACGACGATGTTCAAGGGAGACAATAGAATTGGATATCCTACCGTCACCTATCAACACCATCGCCCTCCTCTGGACACGGTCAAGTAGCTCCAGTGATGAAGCTGGAGCACCCGACCATATATGGGAGTTGTATTCCATCTTTGGTCTGATGTAGGTAGTGTAGATATTGAGAAGATCAGAGGGTGTGAAATATTCTTACATCGTTTTAAAAAGCCTAAACATTTGAATGCTTCTTCGACACATCAAATACATGTTTTGTCCAATGGACATCACGTTGTATTTTCATGCCAAGAACATCGAGAGCATCTGCTCAATATCTATACCGTTCATTAAAATCGTTGACACCATTGGATCAAAAACGATTCGAAATCGTATCGTCTAAAGGAAAATTAATATTGCGGCAACTAAAGAGTGATTTTTTTGAGGTTAGGATTTTCATGCATTAGTATTTGACAGATCACGTGGGATTTCAGACATGGTGTCAAAGAGAAAGATGCTCAGTATGCTTTGACATTTCATCATGAATAGACTTACTAACGAGCAACGCTTGCAAATCATTGAATTTTATTACCAAAATCAGTGTTTGGTTCGAAATGTGTTTCGCGCTTTACGTCCGATTTATGGTCTACATAATCGACCAAGTGAGCAAACAATTAATGCGATTGTGACCAAGTTTCGCACTCAGTTTACTTTATTGGACATTAAACCAACCACACGAATGCGTACAGTGCGTACAGAAGAGAATATTGCGTCTGTTTCTGAGAGTGTTGCTGAAGACCGTGAAATGTCGATTCGTCGCCGTTCGCAGCAATTGGGTTTGTGTTATTCGACCACATGGAAGATTTTACGCAAAGATCTTGGTGTAAAACCGTATAAAATACAGCTCGTGCAAGAACTGAAGCCAAACGATCTGCCACAACGTCGAATTTTCAGTGAATGGGCCCTAGAAAAGTTGGCAGAAAATCCGCTTTTTTATCGACAAATTTTGTTCAGCGATGAGGCTCATTTCTGGTTGAATGGCTACGTAAATAAACAAAATTGCCGCATTTGGAGTGAAGAGCAACCAGAAGCCGTTCAAGAACTGCCCATGCATCCCGAAAAATGCACTGTTTGGTGTGGTTTGTACGCTGGTGGAATCATTGGACCGTATTTTTTCAAAGATGCTGTTGGACGCAACGTTACGGTGAATGGCGATCGCTATCGTTCGATGCTAACAAACTTTTTGTTGCCAAAAATGGAAGAACTGAACTTGGTTGACATGTGGTTTCAACAAGATGGCGCTACATGCCACACAGCTCGCGATTCTATGGCCATTTTGAGGGAAAACTTCGGAGAACAATTCATCTCAAGAAATGGACCGGTAAGTTGGCCACCAAGATCATGCGATTTGACGCCTTTAGACTATTTTTTGTGGGGCTACGTCAAGTCTAAAGTCTACAGAAATAAGCCAGCAACTATTCCAGCTTTGGAAGACAACATTTCCGAAGAAATTCGGGCTATTCCGGCCGAAATGCTCGAAAAAGTTGCCCAAAATTGGACTTTCCGAATGGACCACCTAAGACGCAGCCGCGGTCAACATTTAAATGAAATTATCTTCAAAAAGTAAATGTCATGGACCAATCTAACGTTTCAAATAAAGAACCGATGAGATTTTGCAAATTTTATGCGTTTTTTTAAAAAAAAAAGTTATCAAGCTCTTAAAAAATCACCCTTTATCATATTCGTATTACGGAAGTTACCTCACATAGAGAAGTTTTGCGGCCAGGGCGATACGTCAATGCAATACGAAAGCAATACATCCGGATGATAAATCGGCGATATTGCCAGATTATAATCCACAAGAAATCTGGATTATATCGCCATAATATCACCTGGAAGATAAAAACGAGATATCGCCAGATAACCACCTAGAAGACAAAAACGCAATTTTCCATATTTATCATATTTTCATGTTTTTCATATTTCAAAATTAATAATTAAAACATCATAAACGATAAGTAAACACAAAGCAACTAATAGTTAGAAATTAAATGTATTGGTCATCAGAGAAAAATAATACAGATAGCAAGCTTATATTACCACAGCTGTTTTCGCCTTATGTTCTTTATTATTTCGGACTTTCGCATGTTAAAAATGTTTCTGGTTAATCAAGTGGACGTTTTTGCACTTGAGTTTGGAAAAGAGACAAAACATATGCCTAAAAATAAAACAAATAAAATGCATATAATACAAGCTATATTTATTATTCATAATTCCGCTTACATACCTTTAAATGCAGAAATTATATAATTTTGAACCGATGGCTTCTCCTTGGTTCCCATCCAAGTAAATTTGCTGACCAAGCTTTTTGAGAGCGCGTCTTAGCAAAACTGCATAGAAAACCTAGCCTCTGTGAAATGCAAAAAAGTGAAGTGAGTGAGTGAATAATCAACTTATCAGTTGGCTTTTCATCACTTGCTACTGATTTCATGTAGAACTTCAACTTACTGCTTCTCTTTTACTTATAGTGTGCTAGTTCATTTTGCAATGCACCGACAAAAGAAACACTGATTTCCAATGAAAGAGAAATTTTCTCTTATTATTTCCGAAACATTCAAACGAACAATGACAACAAAATCAATATCGCCAATATTTCTTCAAAATGATACAAGGGTGATGAATTTCTTCAAAATGATAAATAATAAAGGGTCCGCCAAATAACTTTTTTTGAAAATGCTATACAAAAACTAGTGAATATTTTCTCAAATTTCTTTTTTTATTTGAAAATACCATCCTTCCGGTTAATAATGGAAAATAATTTCATTCAAATGGCTGCCTCGGCACCCCACAAATAATAGTCCAACGGTTGAATAGTTGAAAAAAAAAACGTTAGATGGCGGACCCTTTATAAATTGACAGAATATCTTATTGGTGATATATCGTCCAAATGTTTATAGGGATGATATTTTAAGTATTTTTAATAGATATTCTCCACTTTAATAGGACTTAATTATCATAGGGTGCGAATAAGCATTTATAATAATTTTTGAAAAATTGTATCCTTTGGAAATATGTATTCCCGTGATGGGGCAACAGGATGAGGAAATGAAAAACTAAAAACGTCAATTAACTCCATTTTGCCTATAGTTTCATATGTATATAATCTGGTTCCAGTATAACGACATTTTTTTTAATTATCGGACGTTGTTATACTTTCAAGTAGATGAGGCTCGCAAACTCCAGGTAGGGATACATTTGATATGTGGATATAAGTCTTTGAATATGTCTTTATTGTTGACAGTATACATATATTCTATAGGATTTCGGCCGATTTCGGTTGACCGATTACTGATGGACAGCAGATGGACATTCATAATGGAAGTTCTACAAAAATTGCGATCACCGTGGCGTATGAGTTATCTTTATTGAGGATAACATTACTCATTCGTTTATATGGGACCGAACGAGAAAGATAATCATTCTAAAATCAAGTAGTTTCTATTTGATGTAAAACTCGTTGAATATATGTTTATTTTAAACCTAAAATTAGAAAATTTAGCATTTTCCGGAGCCTTGGTAATATAGTAAATATATCGGAAACAAGAGTTAGCCTATAAACACCGAATTAATTTAATAACAATATTTGTCTGTTTTGAGTTACTATTTGCATTAGCTTCAACTTCTCCTTATAGAGGCCGGGTTTGATGTTGAAAAGCCGCTGCGAATCCACTTGACAAGACTTTTGACATGGTCGAAATCATGATCGTGGTAGTCTGCAGCCAAGTAATAAATGTCACCATGCCATTTGTAAATAAATTTGCATTCTATTAAATATAGAAGTAAAATGGTCTTGAGCCAGGACAATATCCCAGTTCAAATCAAAAAAATAATATTCTAACATTATAACTTTTTGCACAATGCCACATTGAATTGTTGGAACTCCTATGTGAGTTTGTGTAAAAAGTTCAATAGATATAGAACGTGGAACGAACAAACATTAAATACGAAATTAATTTTGCTAGAACATAATACTCATTTTGTGGTATTCATTATAATTACCATTTCGAGCAATCATAATTATCATTTTGATAACAATTTACATATATTCTCTCATTACTACTCAACTTTTGTCATTTCATTGAATACTTGCCAAAATGATAACTAAAACTTTTCTAATAATTCCACTCATTTCCACATTTCCGAATAACTTGTTCAATTGCCACTAACTTGATATGTACATTCAGCATTCATGGGATAATCTGCGTTTAGCAACTCGTATCGGTATAATCACTACACATGTACTACGAACGCAACATAATAGCCAACAAATTATACATTTATTGATTTCCTTCGCACATGGACAATGTTACCACTACCCCTCCGCCCAAATCGTTATTCCTTGTTCATATCTATACACGCTTTTGCTTGAAACAAATTTTCAATTTATTATTGGCCACATCCTTAACACGTTTTCCCAAAAAGTATTTGGCACTCCATATCAAATGCTCTGCGAGTGAACGATTTCTTTTTTTTTTCTTGTCCTCGCTATTAACTGGGATGGGAAGGGGGGGCAGAGAAAGTATTCCATTATGTGAACTAAAGAATTGGAATGTGACTGGCCGAGAATGTGGGGAGAATGACAGAACTGTGAGAATGGGATTCCGGTCACGTTTTTGCCCAAAATGGTACTTAACTAGAAAATTCATATTAGTATGAATAATATTGTTATTCAGATGCGATATTGTGGTTTGTATTGGCCATTACTGTTGCCGCAACTTCCACCGCCACCAACTACCACCGATGTCCGTGCCGCCATCAGCCGTCATGTTCGGTTCGTTCGTTCACAAACTGCTGCAGCAGTCACACGACGACTGTTGCTTAGTTGAATGGCGTTACTGTCGCTGTAGCGAATTCGTTAAGGTTACGTTCAGCATCCTGCTCCTTGTTTTGTCTTTACGTTCTATTTCAATGCCTTATTTTAGCTGTGTACAACTGGGCAACTGTTCAGTGTCATTGTGCCACCTGGAGGGCAGTATGATAATTGCGGTTTGTTTTTTGTTTCGATCAGGCATTATCGACATTCTAATTTTGCTAACAAAAATTAAAAAAAAATAATTTTTCACAATTTTTTGATACTGTTTCTATGTGAATATGATATTCGCAAAATTCGTAGCTATCATAGTTACCTTTATTTCAAAGATCAGTGTGTGATCAGATTTACATTTCCAAAGTGAGAGTACAAATATTAAAGGTACCTACCTTAATTTATGCATCAGTATGCCTCAATGCACACAAACAATATCTTTTTAGGTTGCGTTCATAAAATTTTAATTTTCTTGTTGCATTGTTTTGCCAATCGAACTGCCCTCGTACCTTAACAAATGTTCCACATCATCAGACAGACTACGAAGATCTATGACTCCAACGAGAAAAATGTACAGAACCGCATTGAGACAGAAGTACGTGCTTTATTCATCCATCACTATTTACATAAATGCACACACGCGCACACTCCACAACTTACACCTATACAGACACACAGATATAACGAAATCAGGTCAGTTGCGAAAATTAGGAGGCTTTCTTTCTAGAGGCCCCAAAACGTTACACCCCGGATCCAAATCTATTTTTGGAAATAGTTCTGTAATATCTTGACGAAAATTCACAAGCTTCATGATTTAATGATCCCTGATGATTTACAAAAATTGTGGATCCCTAGTGGCTATGGAGGCTACCGCGTGATCCTTCAAATTTGGTAGCCAAAATTACAATTATGTGAGATTTGTGATTAGTTGCATCACAAAAATGTTTTTGAGAACAATTGCTCTTATCCATTTCTTGAATCTATTGTGCTTATTTGCACGAATCCCTCTTTCCAAATTGTATAAACATAGTAAACATAGTAACCAAAATTTTCCGTCGAGATCCATTAAATTTGCAATACGTGACTTCCATTATACTCCCACTATATGGTTCAAAAAAATGGGCAGATCAGTTTCCGATGTTGTCACTGACAAATCTTATTATAATTATGAAGGAGAAAAATGCGTCCAAGAAACCACGTATTTACAATGATCTTCAAATTTTGCAATAAACATATTGGTGTCGTATGACTTATATTTATTACGCATTTTGTTTAAATCCACAAGAAAATACCGTAACGTATCTTCGCGCGGAAAAAATGTCAGGAGTTATGACATTTAGAAAATAGTAACCTTTATCGCTCAACCCAATCTTCGGAAACGGATCATGAACCCCATCTGCAATTCTGCACAGTATTTCGTACTAACATAAGCTTCTAAACTGTGTTAAACCGGGAGAACTTTTTTAATTTTTGATCCACATATTTTTGCCTTTATAGTTGGAATTTTCAATTCTTGTAGTATTGACTTATTTCATATATACCCAGCAAAAAATTTGAAGTGGTTCAAAATGAATGACATTATCATTACTCCTAAATCATGCATCCAAGCTAAATCATTCTAAATAAATAAAGTATTTCAAAATGAATGAAAAGAAAAATTATTACACTTATCAACTTAAAAGCTCTAAGGGGTTAGTTGTAATAATAAAGGGAATTGATAGTTCTGTATTACCAGAAGAAATAAAAAAAGAACTCGAAGAGGAAGGATATGAAGTAAAGTCGGTTATAAATATCCTTAACAAAAATAAAATGCCACAGCCCATGTTTAAAGTGGAATTAACATTTGAGTCGTCAAGAATAAAAAAGAAGGGTGCGACTCACCCAATATATGATCTGCGGTATCTGTGCAGTCGTAGAATAAGAGTAGAGGAACCGCTAAAGCGCAGGTATCCTCCTCAATGTACCAATTGCCAGGAATTCGGACACACCAAGACCTACTGTAAGTTGCCTTCAGTGTGCGTCAGGTGTAGCGATGTGCATAAATCTTTGGAATGTCCACATTCCAAAGAAGACTCTAGTGCAAAAAAATGTAGTAACTGTGGTGAAAATCACACTGCCCTGTGTACATCCACATGAGAAAAGCCACCAACGTAACTAGACCAAAGCCTGTGTACTTACAGTACCAGCCTGCACCCTACCCGAACCTGAAGACCATAGCCCCTATGGTAAATGCTAGCTCTAGCAACAAGACTCTGTCCCGAGTCCAATCTAACACAAATCCTACTAATTTATCATACGCCCGTACGCTAAAAGAAGGTACTTCCGTAAGTCAAAATTTTCCCTCGGAAAATTCAAAGTCTGTGTACTCACAGTACCAGCCAGTACCCAATCTAAACCTGAAGACCAGATCTCCTATGGTAAATTCTAGCTCTAGCAACAATCTCTCGTACGCTTGTACGCCGCAAGAAGATGCTCCCTTAACTTCAAATTCCTCCCTGGAAAACTCAATTGAGAAAATGATAGAAACCATGAATAACTTTATGTTGAGTATGCAAAATATGATGCAAGAAATGATGAGAAATCAGAGCATGCTAATGCAAATTGTACTGAATCAAAAATAAATCCATTGCGAATTTGTTTTTGGAACGCAAACGGCCTAAGCCAGCACAAACATGAAGTAGATAATTTTCTTCGACACCAAAAAATCGACATACTTCTTGTCTCAGAGACACATTTTACTATAAGGAACTGTTTTAGAATAAGCGGATATTGTACTTACGACACAAAACACCCGAGCGGTAGAGCCTGTGGTGGCACAGCTGTTATTGTGCACAATAGGGTAAGGCATTGTCCAATACAGGAATATAGAACAGAGCACATACAGGCTACGTCAATCAACCTCACAAATATGAACATTGTGATATCAGCAATTTATTGCCCTCCGAGATATAATATAAACAGTGCTCAATTTGTAGACTTCTTCTCTACACTAGGGTCGAAATTTATAGCAGCTGGTGACTATAACGCCAAACATACCTATTGGGGTTCACGAATTACCCTTCCAAGAGGTAGGCAATTATTAAGTGCGATGTCACGCGCTAAACTAGACGTTATTTCTAGCGGCCAGCCGACACACTGGCCCTCAGACTTAAGCAAAATACCTGATTTAATCGACTTCGCTATAGTCAAGAATATAAGACGTGATCAAAGTTCCATATATACTTCATTCGATCTTTCTTCTGATCACTCCCCTTCAATTATGACATTGTTCAATATCAAGTCAGAAAATGAGAACGAAGTCCATAACTTTCCTAACAGACGCACGAACTGGATGAAATACAAAAAGTATGTTAGTACACATATTCCTCAGGACATTTGTTTAAAATCTGAGGATGAAATAGAACATGCCGTTAACCTCTTTACTGATATTGTGAATAATGCAGCTAAGGTGGCAACACCGAAAGACATAAATGGAGGTGGCAACCCTGCAAACTGCCCAAGGGATATTGAAGCCCTTATTAGAGAGAAAAGAAAGCTTAGAAGGGAATGGCAGAGATATCGCTCCCCAACTCTGAAGTGTCGACTCAAGCATTGCCAGAAAAGATTAACGTCTGCCCTTAAGGCAAAGGAGGAATCTGCCCTCAAAATCTACCTGCAGAATTTAGATCCAACAGAGAGAAGTGATTTTAGCCTCTGGAAGGCCACAAAAGATATGCGAAGCCCTATTGCGCATGAATCCCCGCTACGCCTTCAGAATGGCAGTTGGGCAAAAAGCACTGAAGAGAAGGTCAATGCATTTGCCAACCACTTGGAAGAGGTATTTACACCAAATAGTGGACCATCTTCTGTCAATCCGCCCGAGATAGACGAAATGGTCCCTCACCCACTGCGTCTCAGGTTTAAGATCATAGAAGAATCTATTAAAGACCTCGAAACTAAAAAATCCCCTGGTAAGGATGGAATTACAGCGAGAATGATTAAAGAGCTTCCTCATTCAGCAATGAAAACTATTCTATTTATCTTTAATAGTATTTTGCGTACGGGCTACTTTCCAACATCTTGGAAGAGGTCTGAGATAGTAATGATTCCAAAACCCGGAAAGGACTTAACTCAGGTTAAGTCATACCGTCCGATAAGTCTACTGTCGATATTGTCAAAAATGTTTGAGAAAATTCTATTGATGAAGATTACACCATACATAGAAAATAGCGGAATTATACCCGATCACCAATTCGGGTTTCGTAAAAGCCACAGTACCATAGAGCAAGTACACCGTATTGTTACTGTCATTAGAAGGGCGTTTGAGAACAAGCAGTATTGTTCCGCCCTCTTCATAGACATTTCCCAGGCGTTTGACAAAGTTTGGCATGATGGACTTGTGCATAAAATAACTCGTTTGCTGCCAAATAACACACACAAATTGCTCAAAAACTATTTAACAGATAGATCGTTTGAAGTAAGATTGAAAGGCAAATTTTCTAGCCCTAAGAAAATAACTGCAGGCGTCCCTCAAGGTAGTATTCTGGGACCCATCTTGTATATCTTATACACGGCAGATATGCCGACGAGTTCTCTTACACATACTTCCACGTTTGCAGATGACACTGCTTTCGTTAGTGTCCACAAAGACTCAACAGTTGCGTCTTATCAATTGCAGTCACACGTCCGTGTGCTTCAAACGTGGTTAGTGAAATGGAGGGTAATGGTAAATGCAACAAAGTGCACACATGTCACGTTTACCCTAAGAAGAGACACTTGTCCACCAATTGATATATTTAATAACAGTATACCTCAAAAGGCAAACGTAAAGTACCTTGGAATTCATTTGGACCGCCGACTTACATGGGCATACCGTATTGATTCCAAAGTAACCCAGATAAAGCTGAAATTGCTACAGCTACAATGGCTTATTGGACCACGGTCTGCTCTAGACCTTGAATATAAAGTCCTTATTTACAAATGCATTATAAAACCCATATGGACATATGGTATCCAGCTTTGGGGTTCAGCGTGTGCATCTAATGTCAATAAGCTACAGAGAAGCCAGTCAAAAATTCTACGATTGATTACGAGCGCCCCTTGGTACATCAGAAATGGAAACATTCATAAGGACCTTAACATCCCAATGATCAAAGAAGAAGTCAAGAGATACTGCCGGAGCTACGTTTCTAAGCTACACATCCATCCAAATACACTCGCTCGAGAGCTGCTAAATTATGAAGGACACAGCCGTCTGAGGAGAAGAAATACCCTAGATCTAGTTTAGAATTTTGAATTGTCACAATGCTAATGTAATATTTTGATAAAACTTTTATTACATACTTTTGCAAACTCTTGCTGGTTATATACTGTAAATAACCTTTAGAATAAGAATCCTAGGTTAAGATTTGAATACTTATTGTTATTTTCACAAGTTATGAAAGATACAATAAATAACAAAAAACGTAAAAAAAAAAAAAAAAAAAAAAAAAATTAATGACACTTTCATTGTTTCTCAATCATACATCCAAGATAATTCATTCTAAATAGTTTCTCAAATGCGAATAAATAAAATACGTTAAGTTTTTCATTTCATATTAGAAATTCATTTCATTATAGAAAATGTAAAACAATAAAATATCGAAAAAAATAATTCTGTTGCGTTGTATGTTAAATGACTAATTGTGATTTATCTAATTGATTTTAATATGGGTCTTATGGGTAGGATATTTATTTGTTCAATTTCGATCTCGAATATTTTTTAATCGATAATGTTGGAGCGTTATAAAAATTTATTAATTAATTGATTAATTTTTGAAGTTTGGGCAAAACACTGAGAAGGATATACTTAAGAATTGCGAAGAATTCGACAAGAGAAACAAAATATCAAAATATCAGAATATTCCAGAGAGATTTTTTCAAAGAAATACAGCATGTATTCAAAAAACTACAAAGGTATATAACTTAAAACTAAATATATTTTTAAAAATATTTATATTATACAAATTAAATATTGCCTAATACGCCTGTACCAGTGGAGTCTTTTAAGAAAGATTCAGATTTCTTTCTCTCACAATGTATCCAAAATGAATAACTTTCACTTTTAAACAAGTAATGAAAGTCTAAAGTCGGGCGGTTCCGACTATATAATACCCTACACCACTCCCTGCGTATATACATCGCTTTTATTACTAAACCCAGGTGTTTCATGGGAGCAATTTTATGTAGCTCATATAAATTAATTTAACGAATATGGTAAATAATTGATCCAATTTTCCGGCAGACAAATACATATTATACATTAGTAATAGGATAAATCGGACCGACATTTGAAAGGAGGCCTATAACAACACCGGCTCAAAACATGGACCTATATATTTCTCATGCACTGTAGGTATTCATAGTTGAAATATATCATGATCCGATGTAAGACGTAGTTTGTAGAGCTGTATTAGAGTAGAATGGGTTATTGGGTTATTCCAAAGAGTGGACACATATATTTGACTTTGTATTCTGAAATATAATAATCTGCAAAATTTGAAAAAAAAATCCGATGTAAAATTTGCGTTCTTGAGGGGTAAACATTAAAACGGGGCCATTTGTAAGTGCTCTGCATTAAAAAGAGGTTCCATATAGATCACTTTCAAAGTAGGTATTCTTAGTTGAAATATGACATGATATGCAAAATTATATCGAGATCTAATGCACGATGTGGGCTCTAGAGATGTAATAGAGTGGAATGGGGGCCCAATTTGTATGGGGGTTACACCAAAATATGGACCCATATATTTGACTTTCATAATATGTCTTCTTAGTTGAAATATATGAGGGCTATATCTAAATCTGAACCGATCTTACCCACTTTCACCATAGGTTTTTTAGTTGGATTATAAGATGTTGTGCCAATTTTAAAGAAAAACGGGTACAATAGGTGGATTTTTGAGCGGATAACGTCAAATCGGGAGCGACATTTGTATGGCGGCTATATCTAAATCTGAACCGTCATACCCACTTTCAGCATAGGTGTTTCTAATTCAATTATAAAATGTTGTGCCAATTTTAAAGAAAATCGGGTACAATATGTGGTTTCTAAAGCGGAGAAAGTGAAATCGGGGCTATATCTAAATCTGAAGCGATCTTACCCAATTTTTGCATACGTGTTTCTAGTTGGATTATAAGATGTTCTGCAAAATTTAAAGAAAATCGGGTACAATATGTTGCTTCTAAAGCGGAAAATGTCAAATCGGGAGCGACATTTGTATGGGGGCTATATCTAAATCTGAACCGATTTCCTTCCAAATTCAATACCGATGGTCCTTGGCCAGAAAAAATAACTTCTGCCAAGTTTCATGACAATCGGACAACAATTGCGACCTGTAGAGTGCGAACAAGCTTAGATGGACAGCAGACGGACGGACGGACAGACAGACATCGTTAAATCGACTCAGCTGGTGATTCTAAGCCGATCGGTATACTTAAAGGTGGGTTTAACCACGAAGTGGTGTAGGGTATAAAAATGTCATGTAAGCATCGAACATGCATTGTCTTTACGCACTCATTCGTACGAAGTGACTGGGATCTGTAAATGAACCCATTTCATTTCCATTCGCCCAAAAAAAAAATATTTCCATATCACCTTTTCACCAGTTGAACCCATGTTTAACCACTTCTCCGTCATGATATTTTTGCTGGGTACCATCCATTATTAATCTCAAAGTTGTCCCACAATTGTATGCAATACGTTTAGATGGGTTTTAGGATACTTTTTATAAATCCTTAATTTATTATGTAGAATTAGGTTTGATTTTGATCCATAACCCAGCAAAAAGAAGTGAGAACCTGAAGAAGTGAAAAAGATGTTCTTCTTGTGAATCGGATGTAGTAAAAATTGCGATCATCACCAATGAATTTAACATGGAGTTGTCTGAGAGGAATGTCCCTTATTTGACTGAAAGAAAAAAATAACTAAAGCAGACCATATTGTTCGGTACAACTGGCAATAGAAAACTTGACAAAATACTTGTTTAATATAAGCTAACATATAAAGCAAATAAATGTTAAATTAAAGTAGTATTAAATACATTAACGCTACTTAATTTTACTGCTAATATGTAGTATTAATAACACTGCCCAGCACCATTTTTGGAACAGACCATATAATTCTGAAAGGGCATGTTGATTAGATCATATTTGTAGAATAAACTTATAGTCCAGCTGGTTTGAGTTTCTGTTTACAGCGGGTGAAAGTTTTCATTCTTTTGGTCGAAGGGAACGTTATTTTTAGTCAGGAATATCCACAAAATTTTTGAATGCAGCTTAGAGTAAGTTGTTTTAATTATCTCTATTAAATATTTTCAATTTTGACTGCAAGCACGTTAATAAAAACGTACGTTAAAACAAGTAAGGAAGGGCTAAAGTCGGGCGGGGCCGACACTGTGATATACTCCACTTTCTATCCGAATACAATTTGATTCGGTGAAAAAGTAAAAACGGGAAGGATTTTTGTATCCTCTTGACAAAAAATGTTAAACCGGAAAGGACATTTGTATGGGGTATATTGAAATCTGGAATGAAATAGGTGGAATATAATATGTACAGTTTGGCCAAAATCAGTTAAACATTTGGGAGTAACTATATCTAAATCTGAACCGATCTTACCCACTTTCGCCATAGTTTTTATACACTCCACGAGAGTATTATGTCTTTGTGCATTTGTTTGTAACACCCAAAAGGAAGGGAGATAGACACATTGTTAATTATACCGATCGGCTTAGAATCACTTTCTGAGTCGATTTAGCAATGTCCGTCTGTCCATCTATTGTTGTAATCACGATACAGGTCGCAATTGTAGCCAGAACCAAACGAAACTTTGCACAACGAAGTTTTTCGGGACAAGGACGAACGCTATTTAATTTGAAGAAAATCGGTTCAGATTTAGATATAGTTCCCATACGATTTTCACTCCCGATTTGAACTTTTCACCCAGATACCACATATTTCAACAGATTTTCTGTAAAATTGGCAAAACACCTTGGCAAAACACCTTATATTTCAACTAGAAACACCTGTGGTAAAAATGTGTTAGATCGGTTCAGATTTATATATAGCGCCCATACAATTTTCGCTCCCAATTTGAATTTTTCCGCTCTAGAATCCACATATTTCAACAGCTTTTCTTCAAAATTGGCGAAACATCTTATATTTAAACTAGGAACATCTATGGTGAATATTGGTCACATCGGTTCAGATTTACAGATAGCTCTCATACAAATTGCGTTCCCCCAGAAACCGCGTATTTTCAGAGAATTTATTAAAATTGAGCGTTATACTTGAACTAGAAGAACATATTTTGAAAGTTAGTCACTTGTATCGGGGCTATACAAATATTATTCTCGATTTGACAAATTGGACCAGGTCATATTAGCCTGTTTCACTTTTTTACTGAATTGAATTGTATTCCGATAGAAAGTGGAGTGTATCATATAGTCGGACCGCCGACTTTAGCCTTTCCTTACTTGTTTTTACTTAGATTATAAGCTGTTGTGCCAAATTTAAAGAAAATCGAGTACAATATGTGGTTTCTAAAGCGGCAAAAGTCAAATAGGGGGCTATATCTAAATCTGAACCGATCTTACCCAATTCCTGCATATGTGTTTCTAGTTGGATTATGAGATGTTGTACCAAATTTAAAGAAAATCGAGTACAATATGTCGGTTCTAGAGCGGAAAATGTCAAATCGGGAGCGACATTTGTATGGGGGCTATATCTAAATCTGAACCGATCTTACCCAATTTCTGCACAGGTGTTTCTAGTTGAATTGTAAGATGTTGTGCCAAATTTAAAGAAAATCGGGTACAATTTATGATTTCTAGGGTGGAAAATGTCAAATCGGGAGCGACATTTGTATGTGGGCTATATCTAAATCTGAACCGATTTGCCTCAAATTAAATAGCGTTCGTCCTTGATCCACAAAACTTATTTGTGTCAATTTTTGTTAAGATCGGACTATAATTGTGACCTGTAATTTGATTACGACAATAGATGGACAGACGGACATTGCTAAATCGACTCAGAAAGTGATTCTAATTCGATCGGTATACTTAACAATGGGTCTATCTCGCTTCCTTTTGGGTGTTACAAACAAATGCACAAAGACATAATACTCTCGTGGAGTGTATAAAAACAAAGAGGAACTTTTTGTTTATTAAAAAATTACATGAAATTAAAAAATATATTTTTCCCATTTGATAATTTTATATTAAACTGGAAGAAAAGAATTTATATCTCCTAACAGGCAAAAGTTACGATTTTTCAAATTATGATTTCCTTCGCAGGCCCCTTTACTAGGCCCCCTTTTTCGCAGCTTGGAACATTTATACAGATGTTTCGTACTTTTACACTCTCTTTCCGTTCTATTTACATAGAATCGAATAAAAAATGAATACGAATAAGTGTAAGTATGTAAGTGTGTGTGTGCGTGTGGTTGAAGGAGAGTAAAATCACAATTCATATTTGAAATAATTTGAATTACATCTACTATTCATCTACTGGCACTGACGACACGAACACAAACGCAGACACAGACAGATACACGGAGGCAGCAACGGAGACGGATACAGATGTGTCCTTCCGTCCGTTCGCCTGTCTGTGTCAGTCTGCGAAATCGTGACGTTGCTGTTTTTTTTTTTTCATTCACTGTCTCGCAGTGATTTGTGGTGCAAAAGCCAACAATACTCGTAACATTGGATGATGTTTTTGAAATTAATTTCGTTATTGTCTCATTTAATTTTCGTTGTGCTCCATCTCGACAACGAGGGCGATGATGATGACGATGATGGGGTGGCCGGGGACGATTTACTGGGATTGCCATTCGGGTATTTACACATTTCGAAAATCTGATTGCAAATTTGCTATTCCATCTATCACGTTAAATGAAGCGTTGATAATAAATTTCACAGGAGTGACTAAATTTTACTATGTACATCCAAAGATAAATGCGAATTACAATGAGTTGATAATGCAGGACGAGTGATGTTGTTTTGGGGGGAGCAGTTGATAATATGTGTAATTTGTATTTATAAGGACACTGTTATGTATTGTATTTGGAAATGAATTAAAAAAATATGAATAATTGAATTGAAAATAAACAGAATAAAATAAGAATTGAAAATATGAGCAAAATTTTAATTACTAGAACTGAAATAATCTAGCATATTTTTTACTAATTTTAAACTTATATTTCATTGTGGAAATTCAGCTAGTACTTGTGCTGACATCTTCCGAAAAAGTCCTCATTTTTATTCCATATGTACATGTAATATGTAATTTGAATTGTTGTTACAAAAACTAAACGTTCGAGACAGTAAACATAGTTGTAAAGAGTTATATTTTTAGTTATGAATCATTAGTTCTATATTTCTTAGTTTCCCCGTGAGGCCAAAATATTTCAGTCCTTCCTTTAATGTACACATATAAGTTAATCATAAAGTAACACAAAACTTTACTAATTCCATTTACTAACCTCAGTTTGAGTCATCGTCCTTCCCCCGTTCACTTCGTGTATCAACTGAGACATTCCATTACCATAGCTGTCAAATGCCTCACACAAAAAAGTTTGGAATTTTCTATCGTGTTGGAGTTTTTATTGGCTCCGGATGGAAACTTCAAAGTTTTCTGTTTCTGTTTGTATTTAGCATTTAGTTATTTGTTATTGTGCTGTGTCAAAACAAATTCCAAAACCATGCGCTATTGATTTATGATTCGAATGAAATGTTGAGGTTGTGTATGAGTACCATGTATACAGTAGCAGGTCATTGAATTGTGATAACCTGTTCAGTGGTTTTTAAATGACAAAAGGGATTTTATTAATATAAAACAACTTCCAAATATCAAATTTCAAATGATTTTGACTACCCGCATGGAAGTTATTTTAATCAAGGCTTATGCCACTTTGTGTCGCAGATACCAGAAGGGGTGTGGCAATATCGTCCATATTCCACATGAATGTAGCATACATAACGGGGGATTTTTTAAAAGCTATAGGAAAGTTTTTCAAAAAAAAAACACATAAAGAAAAATGCATGAAATCTTTATTTGAATCGATAGTACGATTCATATAATTTAATGTTTGAAGATTAGTTCATGCTAATATTGACCTTGACTGCGCCTCAAATGGTTAGTCCAATTTTGGCATTTCTAGGTTTTTGAGTTACAGAGGCACAATTGCTGCGAACGGCGACGAATCGATAATTGATGGTCATCATTAACACTGACCGATACAGCTGCGATATTTTCTTCAGTTCGCACTCTACGTAAGCGTGTTGGTGGTTTAATGTCCAACAATGTAAAATTGGTGCGAAATTTAGTCACAATAGCCCGAATAGCCGCTTCAGTGGGTCGATTATACTGATCATAAAATGGAAGTGCGCGATGAACTTTCTTAACAGAGCACGCATTTTGATAATAAAATTCAATAATTTGCAAGCGATGTTCGTTTGTAAGACGATTCATGGTTAAATTATAGACCAAACTGAAGATGTTTGACAGTGAAATAAAACACGAAACGTGCGTCAGCTGTTTAAACAAGTGTTGCCAAAAAGATAATAGCTAAAAAATCACCCTTTATAAACATTGCCAGAATCAAATTTCATAATATTCCCACCCATACGTAGTTTAGGTTGATTTGTGTGGGGGGTACATGAAGGGGCGTGGCAATATCCGCCATATTTTGTATGCTTAATGTGATTATAAAAACTTTATCAAATACCAAAATATACCCAATTCCGAATATCCGTGTTTTAGTTACATTTGTTTTAATTTAACATAGGAATATGAGTCATTTGTGTGGGAGGTACCAGAAGAGGCGTGGCAATAAGTTTGGGAAAAATATTATCATGTGCAAAATTTTTATTGATTGCTTAAGTCCTTTCGAGATTTATCGTGTACACCAGCCAGCCAGCTAGACAGACGGACGGACGGGCGGACATGACTCAAACAGCTTAAAAAATTGTGAAACGTATTTGGACCAACCATACTTCAATGCATTACACTTTTGTCTGTCCCAAATGATATATACTCTCCTACTTTGTAGAGTGAGGGTATAAAAATGGAAGTACTTCCACGGGAAGCACATCTTAGTCGCATCCCAAAATCCCAAAAACCCGTATTTGAGAAAGTTCTTTTGCACAACTTTCAAAAAAGATGATAATATGTTAATATCCGCTAACATGTTACGGCTAAAGGGCTCTATGTTAAATTTATTGGTTAAGATTTATCTAAATTTTCTAATGTAATGTTAATTTTTTGGTGGGGGAAACTAAAAATGTGGGCATTTTCTAATGTAAAATAAGTTGTTTTCGGAATTATGGAATTACTGAACACTTATATTTATTAATGATGAAATATTTTGCACAGAAGCAGAATCATATTCCATATTCTGAGCCGACATGCTTCAATAGCGTCCGTCGATTTTTTTTTGCAAACGATTTGGGTTTTATTAAATTCATTTCAGCCTTACACAATATAAAATATCTTAAATCTAACAGAGGTAATTTACAACCTAGCATACTATAGTATCTTTCAAGGACAATGCCATTTATACTAAAGTTATGTCGCAGCTTGCTGCTAACATGGCATTCTTTCATCTTTTTACATTAACATGTTTTTCCTTAAAAAATAGAATTATATAAAAAAGGAAGATCTTTTACATTTTGTTTCTTACACTAAATGCTTACAAACTATTTAAAAACTATTATATACAAATTATTGATTGGTATTGTATACCGTGCCGTCAATGTCCAAGGTCTTAAACCGTCTGTGGTAGAACAAGAGTTTGTTTTGTGGTAGAACAAGACCCCCGGAATCGAGAGTCAGTAGCCCGGCAGATGGAAGGAACTCATTACTGAGTTGCATTTCCACACTATCGGTCATCTCAAGACAACCCCTAATCAGTCTGTTGTCCAGAAACTCAGCCCTTCCATAGCGTCCGTCCGTAGCCTGCATAAATCACTTGTACCAAGTTTTGTTTGTATCGAAAAATAATTGCAACCTATACTTTGGTTACAAGAATAGAGGCAGATGGACTTGGCTAAATTAATTCAGAAAGTGATTGTAAGTCTTTCTTTTGGATTTTACAAACAAATGCTTTATGCATTACCTACCCTGTGCATAATACCCTGGTGTAGGGTATACATATTTAAGATAAATTGCTTTCCATGTCATAAGTTTATGAATTTATTATCCACGATATTCATAAACTCCACGAGAGTATTATGTCTTTGTGCATTTGTTTGTAACACCCAAAAGGAAACGAGTTAGACCCATCGTTTATTATACAGATCGGCTCAGAATTTCGATTTTTCTGAGTCTGTCTGTCCGTCTGTCCATCTATTGTTGTAATCACCATACAGGTCGCAATTGCAGCCAGAACCAAATGAAACTTAGCACAACGAAGTTTTTCGGGACAAGGACGAACGCTATTTAATTTGAAGAAAATCGGTTCAGATTTAGATATAGCCCCCATACGAATTTCACTCCCGATTTGACTCTTTTCACTCTAGATACCACATATTGCAACTGATTTTCTTCAATATCGGCAAAACACCTTATATTTCAACTAGAAACACCTGTGGTGAAAATGTGTTAGATCGGTTCAGATTTATATATAGCTCCCATACAAATTTCGCTCCCGATTTGACTATTTCCGCTCTAGAAACCACATATTGTATCAGATTGTCTTCAGAATTGGCAAAACATCTTATATTTAAACTAGGAACACCTATGGTGAACATTGGTCAGATCGGATCAGATTTGTATATAGCTCCCATGACTTTTTCTGGTCTAGAAACCACATATTTTTACAGATCTTCTTCAAATTTGGCAAAATATCTTATGTTTCAACTAGAAACACCCATGGTTAATATAGGTCAGATCGGTTCAGATTTATATATAGCTCCCTCACAAATTTCACTCCTGATTTCACTTTTTCTACTCAATAAACCGCATATTTTAAAAGATCTTCTTCAAATCTTGCAAATTTCATCTAGAAACACTCATAGTGAAAATGGGCCAGATGGGTTCAGATTTACATATAGCCCTCCCCTAAAATCCACATATTTTAACAGATTTTCTTCAAAATTGGCAAAACACCTTATATTTCAACTGGTAACACCTGTGGTGAAAATGTGTTAGATCGGTTCAGATTTACATATAGCTCCCATACAAATTTCACTCCCGGATTGAATTTTTCCACCCCAGAAACCACGTGTTTTCACCGAATTTCTTCAAATTGAGCATAACACGTTTTAATTGAACTGGTAGAGAACTTATTGTGAAAGTTAGTCACTTCATTCCATGTTCGGATATAGCCCCGATACAAATATTTCTCTCGATTTGACAAATTGGGTCAGTTTCACTTTTTTACCGAATTGAATTGTGTTCGGATAGAAAGTGGAGTGTATCATATAGTCAGTCCCGCCCGACTTTAGCCTTTCCTTACTTGTTTTACTATTAAAATATACTCAGATTTTGTTTTATTTTCTCTTACAATTCAATTATTTAGTCGTAAGACAATGACCGAGTACTGTATGCCGGCTAGAATATGAGCAATGTAGAAGTAAACATTTATCAGATTTTATGTACGACAACTTTACAGATGATGGACACTATACCGTGCAAATAAAACTTTTCCTCATAAATTGTTCAGAAATAAAAAATGAAATGAACGCAACTGAAATATAAATTAAACATATTTCATAAAATTCTCCAGAGCGGTGCGAACGAAGAAAAATGTTTTGCAAAGAATTTGTATAGTGATGTGAGAAATACGTATTTGAAAGAAGTACCAAAACAAATTTCTACACGTTTCAGGGTCAGCATTATAAAGGGATTAAACAGCAATTTTTAAGGAAATCAGTTGTTCCGTAGAGGGGTTGTGGTTATCATATTATAATCGTTGGTATCAAAATTAAATGAAAAATTGTTCCGTGGACATTAAACAACTCAACAATTTTCTATAAACTCATAATTCTCTCCGTCTGATATTGGAAGAAGGGTGGTAATATTGCACTTCTCGTATCATCTTTTCATCGGTTATCCGCTAAAATTGACACGATTGGATTTCGGACAATTCAAGCTTCAAAATGGATAGAATTTTTACAAAACAAAATATATCCATTATTTTGTTCGAGTTTGGAAAGTCAAAAAATGTCAAAATATATTTTTCATATCTATTCGACAAGAAGTTTGTAAAAAGTTTTATTTGGCACACTCCATGTGGATACTCCTTTTTTAATACATTTTTCCCCTTTCTCATTTTATTCGACAAACTGCTTTATTGCCTGCACTGTTTATTGCAAATGCTGTCCATAATAACTTCTGCTATTTAAATAAATACTTTAGTACTTGTCTTGTGCATATTTAATTTTCTGTTGAGAAATACTTTTAAGTTTATTTTCCAACTTTACTGAGTTGAGTTTACAACCGTAATTATGTTCCAAAAAAACAAAGTTATTTTTATTTCATTTTCTACTGCTGCTGGATTTCATACAAGTTTTAGTTATTATTCTCATTTCTTTTGCAAAGAAAAAAGTTTTAATCTGAAGCCATAAATTGTATATTTTCTTGTTTAAATGTTTTATTATTATTATGCGATACTTTATTGTTTCACTTGGTTTTATTCGAATGGAAACCTAACTGCGACATTCTGCGGTAAGAGGCTTTGTAACGTTGTGATGACGATGTTGTCAACATGCAGAATTCATTGAAATGGTGAGTTCGTGTACATATTGAGGGTATTATGGAGCACGTGGACTCGACTACGTAGGTTTGATTGCTTGAAGACTTTCAAGAAGATACGTTCGTTGTAAGAGGCTATTCACTAAAATAACAAATAAAAAACAATAATAAAAAAATATGTTTTCCTTCTGACCAAAATTTTCAGAAAATCATTGATATTTATTACCTATCACTCCATAAAAGAAATAAAATGCATTTTTATGTCATCTCAATAATTTCAAAGTAATGACAATTTTCCAAACAAAATCGTCAGATGTTTGGTTGACTCCCATAATGGCGGTTTTATTGTAGACACTATAAAACAAGTAGGAAAGACTAAAGTCGGGCGGGTCCGACTATATGATACACTCCACCTTCTATCCGAAAACAATTCAATCCGGTAAAAAAGTGAAAACGGGAAGGCTTTTTGTATGTTTCCTAATCATAGGCTAATATTACCTGGTCCGATTTGCCAAATCGATAAGAATATTTGTATCGGGGCTATATCCAAACATGGAATGAAGTGACTAACTATCACAATAAGTTTTTTCAGTACAAGTAAACGTGTTATGCTCATTTTGAAGAAATTCGGTGAAAATGTGTGTTTTCTGGGGCGGAAAAAGTCAAATATGTGGATTTTAGAGCGCAAAAATTTGGGAGCGAAATTTGTATGGGATCTATATAAAAATCTGAACCGATCTGACCCATTTTCGCCATGGGTGTTTCTAATGGAAACATAAGATATTTTGCCAAATTTGATGAAGATCTGTTAAAATAAGTAGTTTCTAGAGCGGAAAAAGTCAAATCGGGAGCGAAATTTGTATGGGAGCTATATATAAATCTGAACCGATCAAACACATTTTTACCACAGGTGTTTCTAGTTGAAATATAAGATATTTTGCCAATTTCGAAGAAAATCTGTTAACATGTTTGGTATCTAGAGTGAAAAGAGTCAAATCGGGAGTGAAATTCGTATGGGGGCTATATCTAAATCTGAACCGATTTTTATTCAAATTAAACAGCGTTCGTCCTTGTCCCGAAAAACTTCGTTGTGCAAAGTTTCATTTGGTTCTGTCTACAATTGCGACCTGTATCGTTATTACAAGGATAGATGGACAGACAGACGGACATTGATAAATCAATTCAAAAAGTGATTCTAAGACGATCGGTATAATAACCATCTAACTAACTAACTATCTCTCTTCCTTTTGGGTGTTACAAACAAATGCACAAAGAAATAATACTCTCGTGGAGTGTATACAAATAAAATAGAAAAATCGGAGAAAATTTAGCTTTTTTTCTAAAAGATTAAATTTCAAACTAAATTACTATGAAACAAGTAAGGAAAGGCTAAAGTCGGGCGGGCCGACTATACGATACACTCCACTTTCTATCCGAATACAATTCAACTCGGTAAAAGTGAAAACGGGAAGAATTTTTGTATGTTTCCTTATCATAGGCTAATATGACCTGGTCCAATTTGTCAAATCGAAAAGAATATTTGTATCGGGGCTATATCCAAACATGGAATAAAGTGACTAACTTTCAAAATAAGTTCTTCCAGTTCAAATATAACGAGTTGTGGTCACTTCAAAGAAATTCGGAGAAAATTCGTGGTTTCTGGGACGAAAAAAGTCTATCCGGAAGCGAAAATTGTATTGGATCTATATGTAAATCTGAACCGATCTGACCAATTTTCACCATGGGTGTTTCTAATTGAAATATAAAATATTTTGAAAGATTTGGAAGAGATCTGTTAAAATATGTGGTTTATAGAGTGGAAAAAGTGAAATCGGGAGAGAAATTTGTGTGACAGCTATATATAAATCTGAACCGATCTGGCCCATTTTTACCACAGGTGTTTCTAGTTGAACTATAAGATGTTTTGCCAATTTTGAAGAAAATCTGTTAAAATATGTGGTATCTAGAGCGGAAAAAGTCAAATTGGGAGCGAAATTTGTATGGGAGCTATATATAAATCTGAACCGATCTGAACCGATCTGACCCATTTTCATCATGGGCGTTTCTAGTTGAAATATAAGATAGTTTGCCAAATTTGAAGACAATCTGATACAATATTTGGTTTCTAGAGCGGAAAAAATCAAATCGGGAGCGAAATTTGTATGGGAGATATATATAAATCTGAACCGATCTAACACATTTTTACCACAGGTGTTTCTAGTTGAAAAATGAGATGTTTTGCCAAATCTGAAGATAATCTGATACAATTTGTGGTTTCTAGAGCGGAAAAAATCAAATCGGGAGCGAAATTTGTATGGGAGCTATATATAAATCTGAACTGATCTGACCCATTTTTACCACAGATGTTTCTAGTTGAACTACAAGATGTTTTGCCTATTTTGAAGAAAATCTGTTAAAATACGTGGTATCTAGAGTGAAAAGAGTCAAATCGGGAGTGAAATTCGGATGGGGGCTACATCTAAATCTGAACCGATTTTCTTCAAATTAAATAGCGTTCGTTCTTATCCCGAAAAACTTCGTTGTGCAAAGCTTCATTTGGTTCTGTGTACAATTACGACCTGTATCGTGATTACAAGAATAGATGGACGGACAGACAGACGGACGGACATCGCTAAATCGATTCAAAAAGTGATTCTAAGTCGATCGGTATAATTAACAATGGGTCTATCTCTCCCTTTTGGGTGTTACAAACAAATGCACAAAGACATAATACTCTCGTGGAGTGTATAAAAACAGTGTTCATTGCTTTTTATGATGTTCTTGGTGAGGAAAAAATTGTGAATTTTTTAACTATTCATCTTTAAAATTTCAAAAATATAAAATTTAATTAAAAATAAGAATAGGAAAAGCTAACGGGAGTACACTAGATACACGCAAAAATAGTGCTCGGTGTTGCTGCGAAAATTAAAAGTATTATTGATGTCTTGAAGAAAAAAATAAAAACACTGGTGTGATCAAAAATTATGTGATAAATTTATTCAGGTAGATACAATTATTTCTTTGTGGGTAAAGCAGGAAAAAATTAATAAATATTTTTCATATACATACATACATGTAACAAAATTTGATGTTAATTAAGTCGTCGCATCCAGGTCACAATTCACATCGCCGAAGATAACAATCATGTGTTGGGGGGTTGCAAATTATTTTTGAGAGACAGTCGTTATAAGTTACAATTTGGAGGTTATTAGATGCTATTCTTGAAAGAGATGACCCGTCAATCTTAAGTTTTACGTTTTGGTGTATACAGCACACACAAACGGAATGGGTTTCTGTAGCTCCCGGTAGAATACAGTATTTCGGTCGCAATTCCGCGAACTTAGAGAATTATATTTTCCCTCTGGGTGTTTTTCTTTGAATAATACATGGACTTCCTTTAAGTTGTACTGTGTTCCAGTCTTTTTTGAATAGAGTCATTTCCAATTTCAACACAGTCTTTTTTTAGCTAAGCATACACAAACTACGTGTATGTGTATGTTATTTTATGAACAATCGTTCTGAAAATATTTTTTTGGGCGACTACATTTAGTAAAGGTTTTTTTTTTTTAATACGACCAGTTACTTCTCCTAGCTGAAATTCTCAGGGTTTGTTTAGAATCGATCAGGGAATATGTCTATATTTTTTCTGAATTTTTAGGTTGGTGTTTTCATAGTGAAAAATACAAAGAAGAAGAAAAATCAGAAATACACAAAATTGTTGTCAGTAGCAGTCAATAGCCAAGAACGCCGGCGAAAAGTGCTTGTAATTACATTTAAAATAAGCCATCATTCTTTGAATTGTGCGCACCCGTTTTCCCACTACACCATTTTCAATGTTCATACCTCGGCACGATTTTCTTGATTTTTCTAATTTTAAAATGGTCCTATCTTTTGAAAAAAAAATTTAGTTTTTTTTTAAATCGTGTAAAATATTTTTAACAGTGGAATATGTCTGTGAAAAATCGTTGAAATCGGTGTCGTATTTTTTGACGAAAATCGTTCGGTTTGATATGGAATGAACGATATATGACCGTAGAAGAGCAGATCATGTGATCTTCCTTTGGACTCTTTCTTAACTGAGAAACGTGTGAACTGCATAGTTAGCGATAAGAAAAAGAAACGGGTAATAAGTCTATACAACAGGTTTTTATGAAATATCACACATACATACCTAGTGGAAAACAATCAGTGCGAGTCTGAATTCTCGAGACTTTCGGAAAAAGACCTTGTTATTTTGAAAAAAAAAATGTTGTACAGTGTAATTTTACGGCAGACTCCGCCATTTATACACATATTTAGAGAGTTGCAGAGCAGCCATAGCATTCCAAACATTCAACCATATATTGTGTACGTTGTGAAACAATAAAAAATTTACGAAAAATACATACATCTTCACTTCTCAGCTTCTCATATCCTACAGCAATATTTTAAATGAACTTTACTATGTCGGTCTACCGTAAAAAATCATAATGCTTAATTATTTTTTACTTAATGTAAATATTTGTTAAACAAACAAAGTGCATAACATTAAAACAATTTCTTTTTCATCTTAATTTTCTTGTCAACCATGAGGAGGGGTGGAAACTTTGAAGGCAACACATTCTGGTTCTTGCGAAAATAAGAGTTTTTTTCCCACAGACGGAGAGGGTGTGTAATATAAAGAGAGGAAGGGAGGGGAGAGAAGAAAACTGTGAAATATTCAGCTTCATTTTATTTACATAAAACAAAACAAAAAATTCTTCTAGCCCAAAGTTCTACAATTATAAATTTAAGAATTTCAAGAGTGATTAAAAATGCATCGTTACACTGAAAGAAATTAAGTCGCTGATTTATGGAAAGAAGCCAAAGACAATTGAGGAACTGAAGGACAGCGACAATCAAATCTTTGGTGAGATTAAAACAGATTTATGCTACAAATGCAAGGACCTCTCGGAACGAGTCTGGCCAATGAATCCAGGGAGGCCATTTGAATGAGAACATGGTCTTGAATGGTTCAGACACGCTTAATGAAAACTCCCTGGAATAGTTCTGAAATGTGTGAACTATTTCGGGTACTTATCCGTGGATCCTAGTGCTTAAAATATTTTTGAGATTCTTCAGGACATAGGGAATTCAGATTTTTTGACATGTTTATAGTTTTTTAATGATGGGACGTGAGTGTCCACTTGAGATAAATACTGGACATTAAACCGGGCTGGACTTTTGTGTGGGAATGTGACTGTCACGAATCAATGGACCACCACAGTATGCATTGCACACGCACATCCCAATCTCTGCATTTTTGTCAGTGTATTGTTTATCCAAAAGTTTTCACACAATATTAAAAACAAACAACAGCAGATGTTTTGTTTTGTGTTTTGATTTTTCTTTTTGGAAACAGTATTTAACAAAATGAAAGTCACATAAAACGTCATCTTGTCACTTGACTAAAGCGGCAGCGGCCTTAATATTTCGGCTAAAACTCTTGAGCGACATTTTGAATAGGCTCGCGCTTTCTCCTTCGCACGGCCATACATGACCATATTTATTTAAAAATTCCAAACATTATGTTACTCTCGTATCCACTCTGTGAGCTTAATCCCCCTTTCCCTCTCAGTCATCACAGCATATGTATGTATTATATGTTGCACAGTGGAGAATTTTGATTTTTGTACGTAATTGACATACATTTTCATTTCTTGTAAACGATTTTTATTTTATTGTCACCCCACCTCGACAGTGTTGTAATGACATTCACAAAATTTCGATTATATTTATTTTAACATGAGTAATCTAAAGAAGAATGGTTTTAAGTCTCGGCAAAACATGTTTTGATCAAATTTGGGCTCTCGCTAAGGTTTCGAATCCCACCACAGACTCTGTTCTGTCTCTGCAGTAAATAGCTGAAATGGTCCCGGCTCAATCTGTGAACCCAGAAACATGAAATTCGGTGTGTTCCTTGCAATGACCATGCAGAAGAGCTACAAATAGCGATATTTCGAAATTTGTACTTTTAAGGGAGGAAAGAGACAAAAAGGGATAAAAATGGTACCAATTTAAGAATTGCAGTTAGAATCGTGAAAATCGGTATTTAAATTCCTCTGACGACGTAGACTTACAATATAAATTGATTTTTCGAAATTTGTACTTATAAGGGGCGAGCGGGAAAAAAGGGATAAAAATGGTACCAACTAAAGTATTGTAGCTAGAATCGTGAAATTTGGTATGTAAATTCCTCTGACCATGTAGAAGCGCGTTAAAATTGTTTTTTTTTTTTCAAAATTTGTATTTTTGAGGGTTGCGAGGGACAAAAAGGGATGAAAATGGTACTAATTTAAGTATTACAGCTATAGCTGCGAAATTTGGTGTGTAAATTCTTGTGACCACATAGAAGCTGAATATAAATGCATTTTGTACATTTAAGGGTTGCGCGGGATAAAAAGGGTACTAAATAAAGTATTGCAGCTAGAATCTTCAAATTTGATGTGTAAGTTCTTCTGATCATGAAGAAGCGCAGTAAAATTGGATCTTTCGAAATTTGTACTTATAAGAAGTGAGCGGGACAAAAAGGGATAAAAATGGTACCAACTAAATTATTGTAGCTATAGTCGTGAAATTTGGTATGTAAATTCCTTTCACCACATAGAAGCGCAATATAAATGCATTTTGTACTTTTAAGGGTTGCGCGGGACAAAAAGGGATAAAAATGGTACCAACTAAAGTATTGCAGCTAGAATCTTGAAATTTGATATATAAGTTCTTCTGACCATGTAGAAATGCAGTAAAATTGGATCTTTCGAAATTTGTACTTATAAGAAGTGAGCGGGACAAAAAGGGATAAAAATGGTACCAACTAAAGTATTGCAGCTAGAATCTTCAAATTTGATGTGTAAGTTCTTCTGACCATGTAGAAGCGCAGTAAAATTGGATTTTTCGAAATTTGTACTTATAAGAAGTGAGCGGGATAAAAAGGGATAAAAATGGTACCAACTAAAGTATTGCAGCTAGAATCTTCAAATTTGATGTGTAAGTTCTTCTGACCATGTAGAAGCGCAGTAAAATTGGATTTTTCGAAATTTGTACTTATAAGAAGTGAGCGGGATAAAAATGGTACCAACTCAAGTATTGCAGCTATAGTCGTGAAATTTGGTATGTAAATTCCTCTCACCACATAGAAGCGCAGTATAAATGCATTTAGTACTTTTAAGGTTGCCTGGGTCAAAAAGGGATAAAAATGGTACCAACTAAAGTATTGCAGCTAGAATCTTCAAATTTGATGTGTAAGTTCTTCTGACCATGTAGAAGCGCATTACAATTGAATTTTTTCGAAATTTATAGTTATAAGAGGTTAGCGGGACAAAAAGGGAAAAAATGGTACCAACTAAAGTATTGCAGCTATAGTCTTGTATATGTAAATTCCTCTGACAACGTAGACGTGCAACATAAATGGATTTTTCGAAATTTGTACTTTTAAGGGGAGAACGGAACCAAAAAGGATAAAAATGGTACCAACATTAGGATTACAGTTAGAATCATGAAATTTAGTATGTAAATTCCTCTGACCATGTAGAAGCGCCATCAAAATGTTTTATTTTTCGAATAAAAGGCTCTGCGGTTGTAATTTTTTGCTAAAAACTGGGTAGAAAATGATAAAAAATATATATACGAAGGGAGTTCGGCTAAAACAGTGCACATCGACAATCACATTCCTTTGACTGTATATGAGTGATATGTTTCCAATTTACTACTTTAGAAAAGAAAATCAAATAAATACTATCCTAAAACAGAGACGGATAATAACAAATACCTGGCTTTTTCGCGTGCGTAGCAGCGGATACTGCTAGTTGTTAATAAATGATTAATGACACCGGGCGACAATTTTACATGTTTTCATTGAAGCTGAACAAGACCATATACGCATGCAACTAGAGATCGTATGTAGAAAAGCTATTTACTCAGTTTTCCATTAGGTGATCTCTTCTCCTTTTTACAGGCCTTTTAATTTCCAAAGATATATGTATAAGTTTTACTAATTTATTTTCATACTTTTGCAAGTCAAGCAAAGGTCATATGGGTATCAAATGAAAGTGAAGAATATCTGTTGAAAATACTTCGAATTTCAAGAATCTACCTGTATTGGTTTAGCATTAGCAGATATTTCAAATTTCCTCCAAAAAAGTTTAATTTTATTTATTATACCCTCCACCTCCAGGATGGGGGTATATTCACTTTGTCATTCCGTTTGTAACACCTTGAAATATTCATCGGAGACCCCATAAAGTATATATATTCTGGGTCGTGGTAAAATTCTAAGACGATATAGCCATGTTCGTCTGTCCGTCTGTCTGTTGAAAGCACGATAGCGGCCGAACGAAATGAGCTAGGAGGTTCAAATTTGTCCTAAATGTGTTTTATGGTTGTAGATCGGTTGGGATTGAAAGTGGACGAAATCGGCCCAGAGGGAAAAATTTTTCCCTCACAAGGACTGAAAATACCCCTAATATTTAGAGTATTTCAGCATGTTTCTTGAACATATTAGCTTGTATTTAGTTGATATTTGCAATACGCATTCCCTCTATAGCATAAAGGGGCACCATAGAGTGATTTTTTATTTGTAGGGGGCGAAATGGGACAAAAAGGGATAAAAATGGTACCTATCAAACGACAACAGATAGAAACACGAAATTTGGCGTGTACATTCCTCTAATAGAGTAGATACATAATATAAAAGTATTTTTTCTAAATTCGTACTTTTAAGGGGTTAAATGGGGATAGAGGTACTAAAAATAGTTCCAACCTAACGGCTGTACCTAGAATAATGAAATTCGATATATACATTCCTCTGATTGCGTAGACACGTAAAATAAAAGAAATTACCAAAATTCGTACTTTTTGGGGTTCAAATGGAAAAGGGGGATAAAAATAGTACCTACCAAATGATAGCAGCTAGAATCATGAAATTCGGAGTATACATTCCTCTGACTGCCTAGACACGAAAAATAAAACGTTTTTTCCAAATTCGTACTTTCAATGGATACAATAGCTACAGGGGATAAAAATAGTACCAACTAAACGAATACAGCTAGAATGATGAAATTCAGTGTGTACATCCCTCTAATTGTGTAGATACGTAAAATAAGGAGATTTTAGATAGTCGTACTCTTGAGGGGGCAAAATTGGAAAAAGGGGATAAAAATGGTACCAACAAAATGGCCGAAATTCGTACTTTTAAGGGATATAATTAAAAAGAGGGATAAAAATGGTGAAGTTGAAATCATGAAATTCGGTGTATACATTCTGACTATGAAGACTCGAAAAAGGGTTTTTTTTCGAAATTTGTACATTTGGGCGGAATTTGTCTGTATTTGAAAATTTAGGCATGTTCACTTTCACAATTTCAGCATTTTATTTATATATAGTAGTCGATTCTAAACAGTGCGCATAAGTATACATTATAGTTTGAAATAGTAAACAATTATAGTAAATGTGTATAAAAATATCACAATTTTCGTAATATGGTTCTGTGCTTCTATGTAAAGTCGACATCCTTTAATCTGCTGGTAATACTGTGGAATGCACTCCGTGGTGGAGGGTATATAAGATTCGGCCCGGTCGAACTTAACGCCTTCTTACTTGTTTTTATTTTAGAATGAAATGATTGTTAATGCTAAACTTAATTTGAAATATTTTTTTGTAGATATTCTACTCTTTCATTTAATACCCATATAATTTGTATGACTCGGGAAAAATACGAAAATAAATTTCTAAAACTTCTATATCCTTTGTAAATTAAAAGTTCCCTTCGAAAACCTAAATTTATATTTTGAGGCAACAATATTGTCATTTTTTTTCAATACATAGTTGTTAATTTAGATTGTATAGATATTTTTTAAATTGTTAAATTATTTTAGTTTTTTTTTTCGTTTGTATTTTTTTGTCTTTAATCAATATTTGATTTGAACTGGGATATCGTCCTGGCTCAAGACCATTTTGCATTTATATTTAATAGAATGCAAATTTATTTACAAATGGCATGTTGACATTTATTACTTGGCTGCAGACTACCACGATCATGATTTCGACCATGTCAAGAGTCTTTTCAAGTGGCTTCACAGCGACTTTTCAACATCTAACCCTGCCTCTATAAGGAGATGATTCTCATAAACGAATGAGAAGCACAACTCACTTGCCGAATTTGCGTTTAAAAAATCGCACCAAGTAATGAAGTACACATGCCATCTTACATCTCATTGAGTTGCATATGTAAGTATGTGTATATGCAGGTATAGTTACCCAGCAATACTTCTGCCGTGCCAACGCTCATTTGTTTTAGTTTTTTTCGTTTGAATTTTGTTGGTTTGTAATTAATATTTGATTTGAACTGGGATATTGTCCTGGCTCAAGACCATTATGCATCTTTATATTAAATTATGTTGGTATATTTTACAATTTTATAGTTAAAACGTGGTGAAAAAATGTGCGAGAAATAGGCAATCCCGTACAAATTTCCCGAGATAAGGGAAATAGAAAATATAAAAATTCCCGGGATTATTCCCTTAGCCTCAATACACACAGAACATATTTTTTATTTTTTGTTTGTAGTATCTTTTTGGCAACACTGGTTTAAACAGCTGACGTACGTTTCGTGTTTTGTTTCACTGTCAAACATCTTCAGTTTTGTCTATAATTTAACCATAATCTAACCTATAATCTAACCATGAAGTCTTACAAACGAACAAAGCTTGCAAATTATTGAATTTTATTATCAAAATGCGTGCTCTGTTAAGAAAGTTCATTGCGCGCTTCCATTTTATGGTCAGTTTAATCGACCCACTGAAGCGGCTATTCGGGCTATTGTGACAAAATTTCGCACCAAATTTACATTGTTGGACATTAAACCACCAACACGCTTACGTAGAGTGCGAACTGAAGAAAATATCGCAGCTGTATCGGCCAGTGTTAATGATGACCATCAATTATCGATTCGTCGCCGTTCGCAGCAATTGGGCCTCTGTTACTCAAAAACGTGGAAATGCCAAAATTGGACTAAGCGGATGGACCATTTGAGGCGTAGTCAAGGTCATCATTTGCATGAAATTATCTTCAACCATTAAATTCAAATAAAGATTTCATGCATTTTTCTGAATTTGATGTGTTTTTTTAAACTTTCCTATAGATATAAATACATTGGTTTCTTATCGGGAAATCTGCGATCGAAGCACGTTGTCTGACTTTATTCCACTCAGATAAAGTCGTGATAATTCGGTTGCCAGCACCATTTTGGTATCCTTCATTAAGTTCCGATTGGTTACATATATATTTACATTGAAGAAAAATTGCCCACTGTGCTGAGCCATTTCACTGTCTGTAATGCAATGCACATACAGATGAAATGTTGTTGTCGTTGTTGGACTTCAGTGTGACTGTCGAACGCAAGCTGTGTCACCACCGGAAGGAACCAAGTCGCACCGGAAGTTTGTTAAGCAATCTGTTTTATTTGTGTGTTTGTGTGTGTGTGCGCATGTATTTCTATGTCAGTGTGCTCTAGCACATTTATAAATCTACATACATACATATGTATGTATGTATATATGAGTATATGTAAATGGTGATGTATAGACGTGCCTGTGTGCAAAAATGCAGGCTGCTGATTGCTGCTGGGAATGCGTTCAAAATTCGTTTCATTATTTCGAGTGTGTGTCTCTGTGAGTGTAGCAGTAGTTTTGCCCGTACATTTGTAAAATTTGCAAAGTAAATTTAATTTAGTAAATAGTTCACTATTTCACGGGATCTAATTTACTCTCGAGCATAGTTTTTCATCTTCTCTTTGTTTTTTTTTCAGAGAAGATTTCCTTGTTTTTGTTTGCCTTTGACATTCACTTTGACGTCGGCATTTCTGGGCTCATGCACAGACTGACTATGTATGTATGTGAACCTTGAAAATAGTTTTCATTATTATCTCTCAACGGTATTCGCAACAATTTAAAAAGAGAATTTTAATATTTTTAAGTGTTGGTTACATACCAACCAAACAACCAGCCAACGGCAACAGTGCGTATTATTTTCTTTGAACTTTGAACACCTTTGGTGTGCACTCACACGTTCGTTGAGCAATGATCCTATATGAATTGTTGTTATTTAAAAATATTTAATGTAAGATTAATTTGCAAAGAGGACATTTAAGTATTTGTGATGAAATGTATGTGAATTTATAAAGGTCGGTAAACAAATTTTCTCCAACATTACGTGTGGTGAAACTATATTGAAAAGAAAATTCTTGTATTATAATACTCTTTCCCATAAAGGTTTCATTTGTGTGATATGGAGTTTGGGATTTCTTGAAGTTTTTGTATTACCATGGAAAGGGAGATTGAATTGATACTATGCGGAATTCCCGGGAAATGTTTCATATATTTTGCAGCACGGCTTGAAATATGCAAATTGTGCAACAAAACTAAAGTGTAAGAACAAAATTGTTTAAAAAAATAAATTTTAAATATTCGAAAATTTCATTCAAAAATATGTTTTTGGTCAGTATATTTATCAAATGTCATTAAACGTGTTTCCTAGTATATATTAATAGTTAATTGAATTACTTTTTGTATGAAGGCATGCACAAAATAAAGCGCATAAGTAATATACCTACTTTCACTTGTTTACGACCATTTTGTGTTCTACATTCGACTCCGATATAAATTTTCATTTTCAACGGAAGTTGAAGCACAAAACCTTATTTTAATCTTCTTTAAATATCGTTTTTGCTGGCACGATAAAAAGTCGTTTTCATAGATTACTTCTTTTTACTTTTTTATTATTTTTACTTATATTGGTTCAAATATATCAGAAACTACAGTCGTCGGCACTCTGAACAAATGAGCGTTGGCACGGCAGAAGTATTGCTGGGTAACTATACCTGCATATACACATACTTACATATGCAACTCAATGAGATGCTTGTAAGATGGCATGTGTACTTCATTACTTGGTGGGGCTTTTTAAACGCAAATTCGGCAAGTGAGTTGTGCTTCTCGTTCGTTTGTGAGAATCATTTCCTTATAGAGGCCGGGTTTGATGTTGAAAAGTCGTTGCGATGCCACTTGAAAAGACGTGGTAGTCTGCAGTAGAGATGGGCGCCACTCACGTGAATTGCGTGAATCACGTGATTCACGCGTGAATCACGCGTGAACGTGAGCAAAATTTATTTCAATTAAAAAACCACACAACTGGTATCGGGGTATATGCTGTGTTTATTTTTATTTGGATTTTATGTCATTGTCCGATTTCTAACTTATTTTGCGTTAAACTATATGGTATACCACACTGTAATATTGTATACTATTTTAAAAATATGAATTTAAAACAAACAACGCAAACATAGAGTGTTTTAAATAATTAAATTAAATAATTTTCGGATTTGCGGGGCGTTACTCATTTCGATTTAAAATGTAAAATGTGCGTGAACGTGAGCCAATAATCACTCACGCGCACATCTCTAGTCTGCAGTCAAGTAATAAATGTCACCATGCCATTTGTAAATAAATTTGCATTCTATTAAATATAGATGCAAAATGGTCTTGAGCCAGGACAATATCCCAGTTCAAATATATATTTTTGATCAATTTTTATTTATTCGGTAAAAACTAAAAATATTTAAAATATTTTTTGCTCAATATCTTTCAAACAAGAAACTATATGATTTCTTTCAACTAAAGTGTGATTTTTTAAAAGCTATAGGAAAGTTTTTCAAAAAAAAAACACATACAATTCAGAAAAAATGCATGAAATCTTTATTTGAATCGATAGTACGGCCCATATAATTTAAAGTTTGAAGATTATTTCATGCAAATGTTGACCTCGACTGCGCCTCAAATGGTCCTTCCGCTTAGTTCAATTTTGGCATTTCTACGTTTTTGAGTAACAGAGGCCCAATTGCTGCGAACGGCGACGAATCGATAATTGATGGTCATCATTAACACTGGCCGATACAGCTGCGATATTTTCTTCAGTTCGCACTCTACGTAAGCGTATTGGTGGTGGTGTTTAGTCACAATAGCCCGAATAGCCGCTTCAGTGGGTCGATTAAACTGATCATAAAATGGAAGCGCGCGATGAACTTTCTTAACAGAGCACACATTTTGATAATAAAATTCAATAATTTGCAAGCGTTGTTCGTTTGTAAGACGATTCATGGTTAAATTATAGACCAAACTGAAGATGTTTGACAGTGAAACAAAACACGAAACGTGCGTCAGCTTTTTAAACCAGTGTTGCCAAAAAGATAATAGTTAACAAATCACCCTTTATAAGGCTAAGGAGTGTAAAATGCGTTGTATCTATAGAAAACACGTAAATAGTTCGTAGATAAAATTTTATCTGCGTTTCATAGAATTCAAGTAATAGTTGAGTGATATAAGTTTCAGAGATAGACCTTTAAAGTGTATGTGCCACAGTTTTCAATTTGTATACCCTCAGGATGGGGGTATACTAACTTTGTCATTCCGTTTGTAACACCTTGAAATATCGACTTGAGACCCTATAAAGTATATATATTCTTAATCGTCATAAAATTCGAAGGCGACCTAGCCATTCCTGTCCGTCTATCCGCCCGTCTGCATCAAAACGAAATGAGCTAGGACGTCCAAATTTTCCCAGAATATGTCTAATAGTTATAGATCGGTGGGCGAAATAGGTCCAGAGGGAAAAAAATCCTGCACATGCTTTTTGAATATGTCTGCTTATATTTGCTTGAAACGTGCTTCATAAAGTGATTTTTATTTATAGGGGGTGAAATAGGGATCTATAAATCGACTTTCGACTTTTGGGAGGAAAGAGTCTTTACCATTGCCAAAAGCCGAAAAGTCGACTTTGTGCATCAATGAATTTAAGTTATTGAATACCGATTTTACTTTTTTCGCTCTAGACAACACATCATTTATCCGATTTTCTTCAAATTTGACACAACAACTGGAAACATCTATGCAAAAAGTGGGTAAGATCGGTTCAGATTTATATATCCAATATAAATGTCTCTCGATTTTGTTTTGATATGGTATATTCATCTTTTCATTCATTTGAAATGTCGTCGTTTTATTTATTTGCAAAAGTCGATTTTTCAAAAGTCGAAAAATCGATTTTTGAAAAATCGAAATGTCGACTTTTCATATGTTTGCAAAAGTCGAAAAATCGATTTATTCATATATTTCCAAAAGTCGAAAAATCGACTTTTTGCTCCAACTATACATCCCTAGGGTGAAATGGACCAAAAAGGGATAAAAATGGTACCAATCAAACGACAACATGAAAATCGGTGTGTATATTCCTCTAATTTAGTGGATACATAAT